>VDFB02329887.1:0-203006 GCA_007258455.2 Sequoia sempervirens
TAAGTGTGCTATAGAAAAAAGTACCCTTTGCTTGACATAGGATTAATTTATGATAAATTGGCTTAATGAGGCCTTGATTCAGGTGTTGTGAGGCATTTTATGCATCCACACTAGGTCTTGGGCCCTTATAAATTGAATAACATACTTTTGATGGCATCTTCTAAAGGTGTTGTAAAGTGTTGTAAGACGCTTTCACGCTTTTCTAGACTTAATGAACCCATTTCTTCCTAATTCAACATTATAAAATGTTTTTAATAACATTATCACATCAATCTAGAAGACTTATAACTTAAACTTAATGGTAAACTAGTGTTGTAATATGTCTTGCACATTCACATTGATTCTTGTGCTTTCCTAGGTTGTGGACCTCATTTTAGTATTGTAAAGTATATTTAATCACAGTTTCACATTGATTTCTCTGTCACAAGCACTATTCAACATTCACATCATCACTAATAGTCCCATATTAACCCATATTGTGCATCCCGAGGCTTGAATTGATCAAATACCCAACAAGGCTACATTTTAGACCTTATTTACTCATCCCTTGGCATCTCAGCTATCAAAATAGCCCCTATGGGACCCATTCACCATGTGTGGAGAATGAGTCCCATTTGGCTCAATTTTGACCTTTGAGCGAGAAACAAAGTGAAATTTGAGTTTAATATTACTTCATGTCGTCCTATGATGAGGTATTAACGGGTAAAATAGGTGAATTTCTTATAAAAGCACCTCTCTAAACTCATTTTTACATCCATTCATCCATTAACTTAATTCACATCCACTTTTTATTATCCATCTACCAATCTTTCATCTCAAGTAGGGTTTTATCATTGTAAGGCATGAAGAAATCTCCTACAGACATTCAAGGGATGAATCTTCATCCATTGCTGTTGAAATCCAAGATCAACATCATGGCAAGGTAATCTATTCCATTGTTTCATGATTTTGGTTTAATTACCTAGAAGGTGTTTGACCAAGGCAAACCCCCATGCCCTAACATTCACCATTTCTTCTCCTCTTCTTGTTTTTTTGTAGATTTAGGTCTCTTGGAAGCTTGTAAATCATTAAAGATCAAGTTGCAAGGTTGCTAAAGTCTTCTTTTCATCCAACAAGTCAAAATATCAACAAAAACTCATTTTCAGACCCGTAAATTAGAGTTTCAGAAGTAGACACCTGTAGGAAGTCAATGTGTGGATTGGAAGCTTCATAATCCACCTTTGAAAATATAGAAATTCAAAAGTTGACTCATTTACCATGGGTGGAAAATGAGTCCCACTCTAGGGTCAATTTTGAGTTTTCTACATTTTTGGGTACCCTTTTGTCAGAAACGGGTTCCAACTTAGTTTGGTAGAATTGGGACTGATTTGCCCAGAATGGCGAATGAGTACCTCTAGGCTTGAAAATAAACATCAATAGTGTTTCAAAAGCAATTTCTATTCTCCTTCGAGCTTTCAGGTGCACACTTCAAGTTTCATTCATTTATGTTTAGCTTTGCATTCATTTCTAGTTCATTGTTGCATTACATAATGTGTTTTCAAACATCACTTGTTTCTTAGGTTTTGTGTTTATAATCAGTCATTTAGATCACTTCATTGCATTTAGATCATTTCATTTTGGCATAATAACATCACACATAACAAAATTTGAATGAACCCCTTAGCATATTTGGCCCTACTTCTCTCCTTTTAGGTTAAAAACCCTAGAAGAGCTAGAGAAGTCCATTGGTGCCAAAAATCTATGGTTCAAAAACATACACACACACACACACACATATATATATATATACATGTAAACATATAGACTTATATATACATGTATACATATATACGTATATATACATGTATATATACATGTATACATATGCATACATATATACATGTAAACATATACATACATATATACATGTATAGATATACATATATATACACACATGTATATATACACACGTGTATATATACACACGTGTATATATATGAAATTAGTTTGGTGGCTGTTACATAGTGTCTTTTTAATAGCTCTTTTATACTTCGTATTTGTCTATATTTGGTGCGGAATAATGTAGCTTGAATTTTGAATTGACAAGTGAACTATTATATAGATTGGTTCAGGTACGATATAATTTTATCTCTATCCTAGTTTTATATTTATTAGACCTAGAAGCACATCTATATTTATTTTTTCATTAAAAAAGTGCAATGAAGATAAATGCACATCATCACAACACATGGATAGAACGATTAAGAAAAACATATTTTTATGTGTTCAAAAAGATCAATGCATGTCTACTTCCACATCTATATCCTTTACTAGCGCCAAGCATGTGTGTATACACCTAAAGGCCAATAGAACTGGAAACACAAACAACAAATCATATTTCATGTGCCTTTCTATTTCTGATAATCCTAAAATAACAAGAACTAGAATTGCATTTTTCATCTAATAGCTCTTCTGCAATTTCTCTATTTGTCTATAATATTTAGTAGCTCAAGCAACGTAGCTTAGATTCTTGATCAAGTTTGTATATATATATATACATGTATATTTGTATATATATACATATGTACATATAAATAAATGTATGCATGTATATATATATACACATGTGTATATATATGTATATATGCATAAATATATGTATGTATGTTTTACTAATAGTTCTATTACAATTTCCCCATTTCTCTATAATATTGAATCCTAGATAATGCAGTTGTTGTTATACAATTACTGTATTTGTTAGTGGACTACAAAGAATGTGGGCACCAAAGTAAACTGAAAACCACGACAACTCAATAAATGTGCAAATGTATATATGCAAACACAAGAATAAATTATGTAGCCATTGACAAGCTACATCATCCTCTTTGTAAAGATTTGAAGTTAAATCAATTGGAGGGATACCAAGGGACTAATTCTACAAAATGTGTGTAACACCAAATGTGCATAGAGTATATATATGTGTCTACATATGTGTATATATATATATATATGTATATATATATATATATGTATGTATGCATGTATATATATATATGTATATGTATATGTATACATACATACATATACACATACACACACATATTTATATATATATCTACATATACATATACATATATACATATATGTATACATATATACATATATGTATACATATATATGTATATGTATATGTAGATATGCATATACATATATACGTATACATATACGTATATATGTATATGTGTGTGTGTGTGTGTGTATTACACGGGTTGGTGGTGGTGGAGGTGGTGACCTTGATACACAAAAGGTGAATGGTTAGTGTTTTCTTGTGCAAGGGTTAATGAATTATGTCGTTGTACGATGGGGGTGGACGAAGTAAACGCAATATTGAATGTTGCAGGGTGGGAAAGTATACTTTGATTAAGTTGCATTGTTCAAATAGCCATTGTGGTGTTATATATATGTATTCTTTCTTCCTCATCTATTTCAGCTCCCCCCATAATAAACTCTTCATTATGGTGGCTTTCCTCTTCTATTCTCCATTTTTTAAAGTTTTGTGAAGAAAATATATTAACTAAGTTGCATTATTGTAAGTGGCATTGTTGTGTTGGTTTGATAGCAGAGCCTTGTTCGAGATGTGTGCTCCTTGCTGGTTTTATAGTAGATCGTAGCCACAATTTGGCTCTTTCGACAATGCAACTTAATCAATATTATTCCTCACACATTATGCACAAAATCCAACTTGCATTGGTTGGAATTAAATATTACAGATAAATAGAGAAATTGTAAAACAACTATTATACAAAAAATCATATTCACAGCTCGGCTGAAAAAAATCCCATCATAAACTTCATACAAATAACAAACCCTTTGCATATCCATACATATACAATCACTCCTATCTTAATTTCCGTGGTTCTTGAGTTCTTTCCTAATAGTCCTTTTAGAATTTTCCTATTTCTCTATAATATTTAGTGCCAAATAAAGGAGCTTGAATTTACAGTATATGCATGTATATATGTATATATATGTATATATGTATGTATATATATGTATATATATGTATATATGTATGTATATATATGTATATATGTATATATATGTATATATATGTATATATGTATATATATGTATATATATGTATATATATGTATATATGTATATATATGCGTATATGTATAAATATACATACATATATATATATATATATGTGTGTGTGTGTGTGTGTGTGTGGGAAAGTATACTGCAAAATGTGTTAAAAAATATATTGATTAGGTTGCATTATTGAAATAACCATTGTGTTGTTGGTTTGATAGCAAACTATTGTAAAAATTCTTGAAATAGAGAAGAGTTGCCCAGAGTTTATAATGACGATGTGGACCTTGTCTCTTCAAAAAAGGATTTTCCTAAATGTTGCTCATTGGTCAATAATTATTGCACAAAAGATTATGAATCTAGAATTTGCAAGGCAACTGTTACATAGATTGGTTGTCTTGTATGAACATGTTTCATAATATTCTTCCGCCCTCATCTGTTTAAGTATAAATAACTTTCATGATATTGTTTTCCGCTCATCTTTTTGAAACTTCCTGTAACATATTATTCTATTGTTCTTGTAATGTTCTTGTAACAAGGATTGTTTTTAATTTTTAAAATTCTGTAATCTTTACCATGCTTATTTTGTTTAGATGGAATATGTTATCATTTAGATATATTGCTATAAATATAAATAAATATATACATGTAAAATACATGGACATATATATAAACATATATATAACATATAACATATATATAAATACATATATATATATAAAGATATATATATATATATATATATATTATATAGTTATATATATATATATATATATATATATATCTAGTTATATGTGTTTTTTAAAATGTGTAGACAAAGGAAAAATTCAATCCATATATGCATTTAAGCATTTTCATTCTTGATGTTGTATATTCCATTGTTTCTATTAAAAAGGATGAAGGAAACAAGTAGCAACATATACAAATGTTTGCATATAGGTATTTATAGAAATATAGTAAGAAAATTCCACGCATACATATATAGGCAACCTCAAACATTGTGACTATTTCTAAGTTGTCTACTAGTTGGCATTGAATGTTGCAATAATCTTTGATTTTTACTATGATATAGAGCTGCCAATCAAGCAACTACAATTGGAATATTTCTTGCCTTTAAAGGGTCCCAAAACTATGTCTATGGAATCGGGCTTCGTGGATGGGTCTCCAGAGCCCCAAAAGTTGATTTGGTGTCACCTCCTATAGGCCACACTATGGAGTCTAGCTCTGAGGATGCCATCCACCAGCCTCTAGACCTGGATTCCGTAAGTTTGTACTTATTTTTCATTGTGCCTGCTGCAAACTTGTTGTTATTGTTTCCTACCTTTCTTGTTATTGTTGTTTTATTGGCCTTTAGGTGTATACATATATGGCTGGCCCTAGTAGAGGATATAGATATGGAAGTAGACATGCATTGATCTTTTAGAACACATCAAAATGTATCTCTTTCTAGCCTTTGTTTTTCTTACTCGTTATATCCATTTGGTGTGATGATGTGCATTTTTCTTGATTACACTTATCTTTGTAGGTTGCAAAGAAACAACCGACTTTGAATTCATTTTTAATTCATTCCATCAATGTTGGAGATGTTGTTCCCTCTCTGGTCCTTCAACTTTTGTCCTTGAATTTTTTTGGTAGTGATGAAAGGTAGGTTGAGCGATATAAGGTTGTCTTGTTTGATGGCCACCATTTTCAAATAAGAACCCTCCCTTCTAAATGCAATGATATGTTGTTTACAGGTGCCTTGAAAATAGGGCCCCTTGTATGTTTAAGAGACTACGTATGTAGGAATATCCAAGATTCAAGGTGGACTTTGTTGTTTCTTGTATATTTTAAAAAATTCTCTTTCGTTTCTGCCTCATATAATCTATCCAATATATTTTTTTGCTTCTTTTCTAGGGCTTTAATCATATCCAACTTAGTTGTGATTATGCCTAATTGTCAAATTATTGGGACCCCTAGGTATTTGTTCAAGCAGCAAGAAGAGAAAATGTTGGCACCTGACTCACCTTCTCCTTTTAAACGGACCCCTAAATTTAGTCTACAACTATCCCCTTAAAAAAAACTAGCCCTCCAAAGGTCAGCCCTATTAAAGCTTTGAACATTTATCAAAATGTTTGGACAATGAAAGGGCGTGAAACACATATTAGGGAGATGTATCAATTCCACAAACAAAGAGGTGAAGGGCAACTGTTTAGTTTTGACATTATAGATATGGAGGGGGCATAAATACATATTACTTGTTTTGATGATATTGCTGAATTGCATTAAGGTCAAGTTGAGGTGGGGTCAACTTATTTAACATCAAGGGGATTGGTCAAAGAATCCAATAAAAGATTCAATAAATTAAATAGTAATCTTGAAATTGTTTTGGATGATAAATCAACAATAAAATGGTGTGAAGATGAGATTCCCATCCCAAGAAAAATCTCTACTTTTGTGCCAGTTAATGACATAAGAAACTATAGTGATAATAGCTTGGTTGATATTATTGGCATTGTAGTGCATGTTGGGTACATTTCAATTGTTCGTAGGAAAAATGGAACTTAAATAATTCGACAAACCATTAAACTATATGATATCTCTGCTTCTTTCACTAATGTTAATTTTTGGGGCCCAAGTTGGCAATAAAGAGGTGATACCTTGGAGCGGTTGTACCTTTTTGGTGATATAGTCATAGTTGTTGTGTGGGGTGGCCGTGTAGGCTACTTTAATGGTAAAGTTATCAACACATCAATAGGAACAGTCCTTGACATTAACCCTTCTATTCCTAAGGAAAACACTCTTAGATCCAAGGGGCCAATTAAAGTAGAGAAAATGGCTTCATCTTCTTCTTCACCTCATAGACTGCATCCTTCAAATGATAGAGTTACTATTACATTTATCTTAAACAACCACCTCCACTTGCGAGAACCCATTGAAGCCATTTTTAAAGCAACCATTCAAATTGCAAAAATTGAGTCTTTTTGTTATCCTGATTGCCCCTTGTTGGTTAATGGGAAAGAATGCAAAAGGAAATGCACATGCCCCTGTGTTGATGTTTGGTTTTGTGATCGTTGCCAGATGGAAATTGAGGAATGCAACTATCGCTATCTTGTGCAGTTAAAGCTACAAGACCATTCAACTAGCCTTTGGTGTATTGATTTTGATGAAGCTGCTACTAGTTTGCTGCAAATTCTAGAAAAAGACCTCTACATGTTGCAGGATAGCTTTGAGTCTACAACAGATCCTGTTGCTAATATTAAAGGCCTTGTTTGTAAACCATACATCTTTATTGCTTTGATTAGAACAAAAAATTATAATTCTAAGGACCGACTGAAAACAACGATTGTCAAAGTAACAAATTTGATGTCGAGGTAGAGTGTAAACTGTTGCTTGTAGGCATAATGAAGATATCTACTCCTACTCTAGAAAAGGCTCCACTAGCCAGCCTACACTTTAACTACTCTTTTCCACTTTTGATCATTTCTCATAGCCTTGCATTTTAAATTCTCACTATGGGATGCTAAGACTTCTGTTTTACAAATATGGTCATAATTTATTCCTATGTTTGCATCTACATATTTGCACATTCATTGACCTACCATCTTTTTTATTTTAACATGGTGCCCAAATTGTTTCTGGTCTACATTGTCACTATGATTGTTCATTTCTATTATATGGTGGAATCTTCTTGTATGTGAACTCTAAAGTCACTAATGAGATAAAAAAATGTCTCATATATTAGCCAAATAAAAGCATATATTTTTCTTAATTATGGAGTTTATCAAGATTGAACATGATGGGAAAGTAAGAGATTTTTAGTTGTAACAGTAAAAAATTTCATCATATCTTAAAAATTACGATCTCGGTTCTTGAGATTTTTAGAAAAAAAAATAGGAGAAAAAAGGTGAAAAAATCCATTAAATTTCACAAAAACCCAGTTCATGGTTTGAGAGAAACCTTCACCAGTCCGATGCTCTGGAAATCTGCTTCCATGCTCCAGAATTTTCAGAGCTAAAAATCGGGTGCCCATAAATTGTTAAAAATGCAGTCTCAATAAAACAACTATATCTTTCTCATTTCTAAATGAAATTTAAAAATTCAAAATATTTTGGAAAGTAGATTAGAAGGGATAAAAACCCTTTTGAGCATTTTGCATGATTAACATCAATGAAGGAGTAGTATGTGACAAAAAATGATTGAGATAAAGGTGGCGAGATTAAAGACAACTGCTCTGAAATGTTCTAAGTTTAATGAACGACCCCTCAAAATAGGATATTGGATCCACACTCTTAGTGGATTGGTTGGGTAGTTATGGAATGGGTATGTGCAGATCATGATGGGCCAAAAATTGGCAATATGATGGGTATGTGGCTAACGATTTTTTTTACCCAAAATTGATGAAACGAAAAGGGTTTTTAAAGGAGATTCTCAGCTTTCTACCAATATAAATTATGCTTTACTTTGAATTTAATAAGTAATTATTATTCATTTTCTATTCAAATTATGACTAAAGTGTTGATTGATAGGTTGATTAAAAACATCTATAGCTTTCAAACAATATCACATTTTTTGAATCCAAAACATGTGTCACATTCTATGTTTCACATACTATAGGATTAAAAAAGAAAAAATGAATTTCATGAAGTTTTCATCAAGTTAAGATAGTCAGACATACGAGTTTTTATATTTTCTAAAAGTTGTAATAAAAAAATCATAATTAATTATTTACTTGGAAAAAAATTACAAAAAAATATGCATCACATCGGACATGAGTCATCTACTTATATATCTAAAATCTTATAAAAAATATTATCATTTTTTGTGGTTAGGGTGGTATAGAGACCTACTTTTTTTTTCCCTCAAATTTTAAGTATTACTGCATTGAAATTAAAATTTTTACCAAATAGATTTTTTCTTTTAAACAAACCTAGTAGTTTAGAAACCACATTCAATTTGCTACGATTCTATTCTTACATATTTTTGAAATAATATAGATAACTTATTCAAATTTTTACGTCAAGTGCTTAACTTTGATTTTTCTAATTTTTTTTCCACTTAAGGGCCTGTTTTTTCCATGATGATCCTACACATACTCGAATATGAATTATATAAATACAATGTAATAAGTTGATCAAAAGATAGGGGGATTAGAAATACTTATTTTGGCCTGAGGAAATAAGATAGTTTTAGTATAATTTCTAGTAATATATTTCCAACTTTCTAGAGTAAATTTGAATTCAAACAAGTTTTTCATTTCTAGCAAGCTTTTCATTTCTATCAAGCTTTTCATTTCTAGTAAAGTGTGAAGTAATTTAAAACATTTTTCAATTCATGCAAGTGTGTCTTATCTTAGTTTCCTTTCATGCAACTTTCCTTTTATGCAAGTGTGCTCCAGAATAGACTTTATTTCTGTAAGTTTTAGTATAAAATGGACTGTCAAGCAAGTTTTTTCCATTCTCTTTTGCATACAACCATGGACACCACCTTGTATTGATAAGTTAAATGATGAGGATTACAATGACCCCATCATTTTTGGCACCATTGTTGGGGAAAGGTGTCATTGGAGAAGAGAGAAAATTAGTTTGGTAGCATTTTAGATTTAGAAGTTCCTCAAGAAAGATTCATCTCTCAAAACCCCCTATCTATTTCAAAATATCCTTAGTTGGAGGACCATCACTCCAAATCCTAGCAAATGATATTTCTTTAAGGAAAGAATTGATGGATTACTACTTGTAAGAGGTGCATAATACAATGAAGAGATCTTATCTTCATTACAAAAGCTTGCAAAAAAGAGACTTAATTGGAGAGCTTTAAAGTCCAAGAATGGTTTTCTAATCATATTTGTGAAATTAAAGGAGGGTTGCCCAATTAGAGATTTAAATAACAAGGAGTTGTTTCCAGTCATACATGCAACAAAACATAATGAAGGATTGCAAGATATTTTCAATTAGCCCATGCCTTTGCTAGAATCATAAATCATGGAGAAGGTTTCCACATCAAAGGAAGGTGAAACATTGAATTTCAAAACTTTTGGCATCTTTTTTTCATTCTCTTCTCTCAATAATTTTAATGCATGGAAAAATATTTTGATAAGGAGAAAATACTTTTCACAACCAGTTAATGGTTTTGAATAACCTCTCTACATCATTAAGTAGAGTATGGTAGGTTTTATTTTTCTACAAATAAGTGTTCTACACAAGCTATTTCCTCTTCACAAAGGTTGTAAACATGCACTTTTCTGTAAAAATTGCTGCTCTCAGAATTTGCTACAAATATTTTGGCATTATGGATGATTGGTTATTGCAACTTTGGGATCTAGTTTCAACACTAGAACTTCAATAGTATGGAAGCAAAAATAATGATAGAGAAATTTGAATTTCTATTCAATGTGAAGGATCAAGTTGCAGCTCTCAAAAGTCGAAGAAATTCTTTGCATGCAGCATAGAGAAAGTGAACTACAACTCATGCATCAGGAGCTACCCAAAGTAACTACTAAAAAATGAATTTGAAGGCTCATTATGAGTTGCAAAGGGACTTGCAATATTTTAGGTGTGGGGGAGATGATGAGACAAAAAAGTGTCTCATCTATTAGCCAAATAAAAGCATATATTTTGCTTAATTATGGAGTTTATTAAGACTGAGCATGATGAGAAAGTAAGAGATTTTCAATTGTAGTAGTCAAAATTTTTATCATATCTTAAATATTACAATCTGGGTTTTTGATATTTTTGGATAAAATTAGGAGACAAGATGACAAAAAAACCCATTAAATTTCACAAAAACCCAATTCGTGGTTTGAGAGAAACCTTCATCAATCCAATGCTCCAGAAATATGCTTGCATGCTCCAAAATATCTGGAGCTAAAAATCAAGCGCCAAAAAAGTGTCAAAAATGTAGTCTTAGTAAAACAACAATATCTTCCTCGTTTCTAAATGAAATTTAAATTTTTTAAAAATTCTAGAAAGTAGATTGGAAGGGCTAAAAACCCTTTTGAGCATTTGGCGTGATTGGCATCAAGGAAGGAGCAATGCGTGACAAAAAATGACTAAGATAAAGGTGGCAAGATTAAAGGCAATTGCTCTAGAATGTTCTAAGTTTAATGAACGACCCCTCAAAAATAGGATATTAGATCCACATTCTTAGTGGATTGGTTGGGTAGTTATGAAATATGAATTCTATAAATACAATGTAATAAGTTGATCAAAAGAGAGGGGGATTAGAAAGACTTGTTTTGGTTTGAGGAAATATGATAGTTTTAGTTTAAGTTTCAACAATGTATTTCCAACTTTTTAAAGTAAATTTGAATTCAAGCAAGCTTTTCATTTCAAGCAAGATTTTTATTTCTAGCAAGTTTTTCATTTCTAGCAAAGTGTGAAGTAATTTAACATTTTTCAATTCATGCAAGTGTGTCTTATTTTAGTTTTCTTTCATGCAACTTTCCTTTTATGCAAGTGTGCTCCAGAATAGGTTTTATTTCTACAAGTTTGATTGTAGAATGGACTATCAAGCAAGTTTTCTCCATTCTCTTTTGCATACAACCATGGACACCACCTTGGATTGATAATTTAAATGATGAGGATTACAATGACCACATAAGTCACTTCTTTTCAATATATATTAAAATATTCATGTTTGAAATAGAAATAATAGTGTCTTGCTAATAGTTCTCTTATTTCATAGATTTGACATTTTCCTCAAGTTTCCATTCTTAATAAAATTCTAGTCAATTTTTTTGTCATTCTTACTTTCAAATATTTAAAACTAGTTGAACGATTATATGATATTTTTACAAACATTACAATTTCAAAGACAACTAAAAAAATTATTTCCATATATATTTCAAATATTTTCTATAGAGGTAATAGTTTTTGAAAGAGGAAAAAATGGGTTTTACAGGGACTCGAAACCACAAAGTTTACAAACAAAAGATAAGATCGTTAAAGACACCAAAAATAGAAAGGCTGTAAAAACAACAAAAAGACAAGTCCACAGCCACCAAAAAGGCTAGCAAAGGCCACATAACCAAAAAACCAGACAAAATTCCAACAACAACTAAATTTGGGCCTTTAATAACTCTGCAGTCTCAGCTTCCAAATAGTTCATATCCTAAACCCCCCTCTTTAAAATCTGAACCATTTGGGTAGTAGGAGGCACTTTCCTTTTAATGTTGGCATGGGTCCTTTTCGAAATACATTGGTCCTCATTCTTTCTTTTATCTTTGTCCTCTTCTAGGTCAAAGGCCAACGAACCTTGTTGTGTCTGTTCCAACTTTTTAGACATTGCATTGATGATGATGGCATTGTGCCTAGCCATTTTATGGTTTTGTTCCACAACAGTTTTCATGTTATTTTTTATTTTGACCATTTCAGCTTCCAGAGTCTTGTACTTATCCTTAGTGTCACTTTCTCCCGTTCTAGTACTGTTCTTTTTTTGTTTTCCTTCTTCATTGCTGAGAGTGACCAGCTTCAGTTCTAGTTCCTCTGACTTGCTATACAGAGCCCTATTTCTTTGTTTAAGATAATTAATTTTTTGATAGGCCCATTTCAAAACTCTAAAAATGTCACCAATGCCATTTCTTGTAGAGGCAAGAATATTGCTAGACTAAACCCTTTCTAGGATGAGGTTAATATCATTCAGGTTGGGGGAACTAGGAAATCTGGTACCATCAACTCTGAAAGAGGTAGGAGGGGAGGGAACAAAGTTTTTGCTAACTTCAGGGTTCTTAGCTTTGTCCTCCAAAGAGTCAGCAGAGTAGGAAACCAACTTGTTGGTAGGGGAGCCCTTGAGAATGAAATTCTTTAAGGGGACAGGGTAGTCAGGGTAGGTCTTAGGGTTAACTTTAGCAAGCTAGGGTTTTCTAGGTTGATTTTTCTTACCAAACAACTCCGAGGATGGGTGGGCTTCAAATATTCTCTCCTGGTAGGGCTGGTTCTCTAAACCCCCACTATCCATTTCATAGTCCTCAGATGCCGTGGAAGCAACAGGTTTGGATAAAGCCGATATGCTTTGATAGTTTTCATAAATTAACCTAATAAGACCAAGATGAAGAATAGGGTATCTCTTGGGATTTTTCTTATGGTCCTCAAGGCTATTACTCAGCGAACAAAACAAATAGTGAGGTAGAGAAATCTGTACCTTATGGTGAAAGAGGTTAAGAACGAAAAAATGATGACCATAAACTCTAGTGAATCTCTGGTTCAGGGTGATATACTCCATAATAACACGAAGCACCTTTCTCCACAACGCCTTTATGGTGTCAATTTTGAAATAGCTATTGGAAATTTTAACCAGTTTCAATCTCTCCTTATCCTTCTTAGGGAATTTGATTACCACCTCATCAGAAAACCTTCTGTCATGATAAGACTTCACACCCTCAGTGGCCATTCTAGTCAACTCCCCTATAATTTTCTCATCCAGTTTCACCTTTCTCCCAAAGAGGATTATTTCACCATTGTTCCAATTCTTCTCAGAATAGTCTATGGCCATAGTATTAGGCCCATGAAGTTTTTCTAGAAATGGGACTAGCCCACCTCTTATAATCTGCTTCCAGACCTTATCATTCTTTGTGTGCACCTCATAGCTTTTTGGCTCAACTCTTTTCTTGTCCCCTCCCATTTTTGTTTGCAACTTACTGTAGTCTCTACCAGTGCTAAGCACATGTTGCAAATTTATGTAGCCATTCCAATGTACCCACAAAGCGTGCTGCTTTTTCTTCTCAGCTGAGTAATATGACGCGACCCCATCAAATCTCTTGATTTCGATGTACTTAGCCCCTTTCCATTTAATCATTAAATGTATTTTCCTCTTTCCCATGCATAACATCATAATCTAGTGAGGCCCTAACTTCAACTCTTAAGTCCCTACAATTCTGCCACATTTTCAATCCTTGCTTCCTAACCCCTTCATTCACAAAGTAATCCGCCACGCTATTAGCTTCCCTATAGATGTGTGAGACTTTTACTTTATCAAACTTGTGTAGAATAGAATTTTCTTCATCAATCCAATTCTTTATCGATGAAGAGGGGGGGTCCTTCCTAAGAGACAATCAGTGATATTTTTAGAATCCCCTTCAAGCCATAAATTTTTAATATTCAAATTATGAGATAACTTTAAAACTTGAAAAAATCCTATAGCCTCCACCACATGGTTGGTTTGATGACCTAGGGAGATGGTCACAATTGCCATAAAATTACCATTTAAGTCCCTTAACACACCTCCACTTCCGACCATACCCAGATTGCCCTTCGCGATGCCATCAAAGTTGGCCTTAGACCAACCATTTGGAGGAAAGGTCCAACACACACCCTCCCTACTTTTCTTGGCTAGCTTGGATGCAAGAGAAACATCCACTTTAATATTCCAATCCTTTGCTATCATTAGATCATAGGAAGTACACACCACTGCTTCAAGGTTAAGAGCTTTTTGGGGAATCACATTGAAGTTTTTCTTTATAAGCCTAATTTTTTTTTCAAAGACATTATTCTTCAACATCTCCTTATCCCTGAAAAGTCTGTTATTATATGTTCTTTCCACACTCCCCAAACAACAAAATGGAATATAAAATCCCATAACCTTCAAATGAAGGGATTTTGAGTAGGAGCTTTCCATTGTAAAAATAAATTTCAATGGACTAGGGAAACACCCAAGAGATATTCGAGAGGGCTAATAATTTTCTACAGATTATGGAAACAAATGATCAGTGGAGAAACAAGTGGTTAGCTAACTCTGCCTCACAAGTTTGAAAAGGTAACATCTGTTGGGGATTTGAAATCCCTGTTTACAAAGATTGTCCACCATAAGCACCTTATTCTGAAGCATAATCCAGAAGAAGATATTGACTTTATTTGTCAAGTGTTTTATCCATGCTTTTGACCAGAAGGGAGGGGGAGCTTGAGAAAGGGACAACAAAGAGACAACCGAAGAGACATAGTAGTTACCCAAAGGGTTGTCCATCCCAACAAGAATATCATCCTACTAAGTCTGTCCCAACCTGACGGCCTTTAAGGAAGATTGAAGCTAAGCCAACTCCTGACTAATCACACATAAGTTCACCTAGTCTCCTTCATACCAATAATCTTTGACAAGCTCCCCGAAAGCAGGTTTACATAACTCAACCCATCTATTGAATCTTTTAATTTTGATGAGGGTTTCCTTAAGAAGCCATCTATCCTCCCAAAATTTGGCTTGATTGCCACATCTAATGTGCCATCCTATCCTTGATTCCAATTTTTTTCTACTAGCAATCATATCATTCTAGCAAGCTGAGCCACGAGGTAGGATAGGAGAGTCCAACAAAGCTTTGAGGGACATACAGTTGGCCATATATTTACTTCTTAAAATGTCTTTCCATTCTCCACTAGATGAGAAGGATCTCCATAGATTTTAAATATTTTGAATAAAGCTAATAGTTGAAATGTATTGTTGAAGAGTTATCAAATTTGAATATAAGTAATCTTGTTTTTTGATTGTTAAAAAACAATAATTATTATATTTTCATATTAAAATTCTCAATATAGAATTGTTAGTAGATTATATTTATTTCATATAGTTTGTCTTTTTGTTTATAAGTTCTTTATATCGCATTTAAAATCTGCATCAATCTTAAATATAAGTTCTTTCATTATTAAAAAATGAGGAGTCATAAATTATCTATTACATTAGTTTAATGAGATTGTATTCAATTTAAGCTTTCTTCGAATACTAATTACTCTCGCTTCTTAGTTGTTATTCACCTACAGATTTAATGAAAAAAAATGTGTGCTTCCAGGTCTAATAAATATAAAACTAAGATAGAGATAAAATTATATCGTACCTGAACCAGTCTATATAATAGTTCACTTGACAATTCAAAATTCAAGCTACATTATTTGAGACTAAATATTGTAGACAAATAGGGAAACTGTAAAAGAGC
The DNA here is from genome assembly GCA_007258455.2 of Sequoia sempervirens. NCBI lineage: Eukaryota > Viridiplantae > Streptophyta > Pinopsida > Cupressales > Cupressaceae > Sequoia > Sequoia sempervirens. The sequence goes on from VDFB02329887.1 coordinate 15,968, forward strand.
TATTAAAAAGACATTTACTATGTAATAGTTTCCCTGTCAATTGTAAATTCATAATTTCTTTGCAAAGCTTATTGACCAATAAGGAATGTTTAGGAAGATTTTTTGTTTAAGAGGTGAGCTCCAAATTGTCAGTAAAACTATCGGACAAGTGTTCTCTATTTGTCTATAATATTAAGTGCTAGATACATGAAGAATAGAAGAGGTGAAAAAATTAGTAACCCTGACCATATGTTTTCGATGAAAGAAAGAACATTTAACTAGAACTAGTCATATGGTAATGAGTATAACACCAATGATGCACACAAATAAATATAGACAATAAACGAAGGGAGAAAAGTATGCCTGTAGGTATATGTATATGTATATGTATATCTATAGGTATATTTATATGTATATGTACATGTATGCATATGTATATATATGTGTGTACGTGTATGTATATATATGTGTGTATGTGCATGTATATGTATATGTATATGAATGTGTATCTATATGTATATGTATATGTATAATGTTGATCTATAGAATTCTCTGTTCAACATTTTACTATTTTGGCCTTCCTCTGTATTGCTTTTAGAAATATATAGTCTTCTGTATATTCCATTTTTTTCTCAATATATAATAACACTCCATGCAATTTGTGATTCCTTGCCTGGACGTCTTCACAAAAATGGTGGATTTTTGTTGACCACCTAGGTTGGTGGTGGTGGAGTTGGATACCTTGCTCGATGGGTACAAAATGCTCAAAACCTGCCATGCACCTCCACTAGTTCATAAATTGGATGGTTTAACAAGTGTTGTGTTGTGCAATCTACACTATTTCGTACACGTATTGTTGCTATAAGTTGTTTTTCCCCTATCCTTTTTCCTATTTCATACACACCTAACCACAAATATATATTTTGATAGTTTTGTTTTGTAAATTTATAATTTACTAGCTTATAGATTCACCCCTTTTCTTGTTGTAGGGCTAGATATCCTCCAGTGCATCCCAAAGTTGTACACTCACCCCTTTTCTTTCTACATGGTTAGATACGTTCCAAAACATACCAAAATTAGGTATGTCTATAAAGTTATTCCTATACATTGTATGCTTTGAAGCAAAACCTTTGCTATTTCTTTGATGTCTTCCTTTAAATAATATTTGTGTATTTCATCTGCAGAATTGCTTATGCTTTGAAACAACACCTCCTCTATATTCTCCTTTTCCTATATTTATCAACATTACAGAGAAATTCCATCTTTTGAAGTTCTTTATCATAATTCTCTTTTTCTAAAGAGTTATTGGAGCAAAAAAAACTCTAGGAAAATGAATCCATATATTGGAACATACATTTTTTAAGCGACTTCATTATTGTTTGATATATGATGGAACTCCATCACATTTGTGGTAAGTGTTTCATGCTTTACCTGGTTCACAATTTTTGAGGGGCCCATGAGGCTTCATGATGCCAATGTGGTGGGCAGGTGAGCAAACATGTGATTTGCACTTCTTCCTTTAACTGTCATGTTAGGAATATATATACTTACATACAATGTGAATTGTATTTGAAAATTAATGCTTCAAAACATAGATAGGTACATATGCACACACACACACACACACACACACACACACACACACATATTCAAGTGTAATAGAGGAATTGTATGAAAGGTATTAGAATAACACTTATTTGTTACTAAATATTATACAAAAGCATTTAGTTCCTATGTATTGAGTCCGCTAGCTCCACCATTGCCAGCTCACACGTATAATTACCAAGCTCCATGTCACCACAAAAAATAAAAAGCCCACACAAGCTCCCACAAAATGAGGCATCCCCGATGTCGGCAAATCCAATTCACCACTAGCCTGACGAAAATCTTGGCGGAAACTTCAACCACATACTTACATACACTTGACTATAGTAACCATAGTCTACTCTACACATTACATTTGTCCATGTTCTTACATTTATCTTTTCATATTTTTAGGAAAATACTTTTTTTGGCAAAAGAAACAAGATTTAATTACAATTTCTTCATCCATATAAAAACATAACGCCATACAACCATGCAAAATGACTTACAGATTCCACACAACAATAGTTTTAACATAAAAAATATATCATTTTTGCAAAACACCCATGTATAGTCACTTACAGATTCAGGAGAACAACAACTTTAAAACCCTATAACCTACCAGGAAACACAACCGAAGTCAATGATTTTTACAATACTCTCCTACCAAACTAGCCAAGGATATATATATATATATATGGGTGAAGCCACAATAGTGGTTTACAATTTGATGGAGGGAGGAAAATTGAGAAAAAATGACTCCATGGAAAAAAAATTGGTTTTAGGGGTTCGAATGAACCTACAAGTTTGACTGATCCCAAAATGGGTTTGACTGAATAGGGGTTCGAGCGAACCCATTAATTAATGGGCCCACATTTCCTTCCAAAAAAAAAAGGAAAAATGCATATTTGGTGGGTTTGAATGAACCTTGGTTTGAACGAACCCAATGAACCCCTCTAATTCCTCATTCTCCCCTTGAAATACAAAAAACACCTAAATTTTTATGGTTTGAAGCTCGGTTTGAGGATTAAAATGGAGGAGTCCTCACAAACCCAACTAGAATCAGGTAGTCCTTGGAGCGAGCTATCCAACTAATATAATTTTAATATGTTTTGGTTTCATTATGTATTTGTTTTTTTAGTTTTATTAAACATAGGTTTTTCATCGAAAATGAAGGTCTATGTTTTGCACATGTGGAAAAATAACAGATTATCCAAAAGAAAATGTGAAAAATATGAGTGCACCAAATATTGAAGTCCTTGATCCAAAAAAAAAAATATTGGATTTCGATATATACAAAAAAAGTTATGCGTTATATGGTTGCACTATGTTTGAATTGTAATTGGTTTGACTTTGAAACTTTACTAAAGAAAAAATATTCAATAAAAAACTATCTAACCAAGTGGAAGCACTACATATCAGAATTACAAATCTAAATTTGAAAGAATTAGAATTTTATCCATCATGGAAAAAAAGTTGTGTGTTATACAGTGTGCATCACTTTTTAAAAATGTTGTTTTATGAAAAAAACCAATTTTCATGGGAGATGGAAAAAGAAGTGCAATTCGATTCCAAAAATTTTGAAAAAAATATTTTCAAAATCTACAGACAAAATGTGACGAGACTCTAGGTTGCATCATCTTCAAATTCCTCACGGTTTAGCAGATATAGGTGCCCGAATGTGAAGATTTAGTTAAAAATAATAATTTCAGTGTCGAGTTTGGCCAAAAATTGTAAACCACTATTGTGGGATCACCCATATATATATATATAGACTTAATCGAGAATCGAAGCTACATTAGTGTTATTCTAGTACTTCTTTTACAATTTCTAGATTTCTCTATAATATTTAGTGAGAGGTGATGCAACTCAATTTTTCAATGAAGTTTGTGGGGTTATACTCTTTTTTACACGACTGTTTTGCATAGATGATTAATTTATTGCTAATGTCTTCTTGTTATATGTTTTTATCTTTGACGTTATACCCATTTTGGAGACTTAAAGAGATTATCGCTCTTTGTGGGTGCAAGAATTGGAGTTAAATCATTATTTACAATGTATCCATTATTTCCAATCTCAATTAATTAATCATCAATAATTTTTAAAAATACCCATGTGAAATCACTTACAAATTCTACAGAACCACAATTTCAAAACCCTCCAATCTGCTAAAAAATGGAGGAAAATGCGATGATTTTAACAATAGTCTACTATTAAACCAACACGACAATGGCTCTTTCGACAACATAAGTTCATCGAAGTATACTTTTCCATATTGCAATATTGAATATTGTATTTACCTCGTTCACCATAGCGATGACATGATACATTAACCCTTTTGCAAAAAAACACTTACCATTCAGCTTCCACGTATCAAGGACACCAACTCCACCACCCCCAGCCCATGTAACTGCCAAGCTCGTCATTTCCACAAAAAAGAACCAGGTTTAAATAGTTGAATTAGCAAGCTGATGCCAAAGATAACTCTATAAACATAAAAAAATGCGAATCCTTCCAACTTTCCAAATCAATTATTTAAACCCAGTTCTTCAAGGCAGCAAATGTAAAATGACTTGTAGCAAATAGTTCTTATTCTAACACCTCTTATACAATTTCTCTGTTTGTCTTCAATATTTATTAACAAAGAACATAGCTCAATTCCTATATGAATATGTTTCATGGTATTCTTTTTTCCTTGATCTGCTTGAAGCTCCCTGCAAGAAACTGCCCAGGTCTATTCCCCAAAATAGATATAACACCACATGATTGATTGGAAATTTGAGTTGCATTGTTTGGTATTCAATATTATGGAAAAAACATTTATGCAAAATACCCATGTAAAATGACTTACAAAATTCACAACATAACAATTTTAAAACCCTCAAACCTGTTATAGAATGGACCAAAGGATGACTATTCTTACAATAGCCTCATACACAAGCAACACCGCAATGGCTCTTTCGACAATGCAACTTAATCAATACATTTTCTTTCCTTACAAAGAAAAAATGACAATTAACAGTTTGTTATAGGGAGCTTTGAAGAAATGACGAAAAAAAGAATATCATGCAACATATTCATAGAAGACAAGCAGTCTATGTAACAGTTGTAAGAGATATTAGGATGATACTTGAGAATAAGATGTATGTCGCTCTCCAGTGTTTTCCTAATATTTCTTTTACAATTTTCCTATTTGTCTATAATATTTAATTTCAAATAGTGGAGCTCGATTTTACAATATATGCATGTATATATATATGTATAATATATGTATATCTATATATGTATGTGTATATATGTATATGTATATATATGTACATCTATATATGTGTTTCTATATATGTATATATCTCTCTCTTTCTCTCTATATATATGTATTGTGGTGTAATGGAGTAGCAGGAAGTAAATGCAATATTCAATGTTACAGTGTGGGAAAGTATACTCCAAAATATGCAAGAAAATATATTGATTCAGTTGCATTGCTAGAAGAGCCATTTTGGCATTATGAATATGCTACACATTTTGCACAATTAAATGCTCTGTTCTTATAAACATCTCAATACTATATCATTCAATGCTATAACTATATTGTGGTGATTTTTACACAATGTAGACAGTACTTATACATGCTATTTTAAACTTTAATACTTAAAATTGTAGTCTACATAAATACAAATAAACATAGTATACAAAATTGTTTAGATATACATATGTGGGTATGTGCAAGATCATCATGGAAAAAATAGGCCCTTAAGTGGCAAAAAATTCAGAAAAATTAGAGTTAGGCAACTTGACATAAAAATTTGAATAAATTATCTATATTATTTCAAAAATATGTCAAAATAGAATTTGTAGCAAATCAAATGTAGTTTTGAAAAGGAAAAAATAGGTTTTATAGGGACCTGAAACCACAAAGTTAAAACATACAAAGATAGAGCATAAAAAGTCTAAACAAACAGACAGCTGTCCCAAAAAGGAAACGACAGCAAAAAGAGACAACAGGTCCAAAAAAGGACCGCCAAAAAGCCAGAAACAACCACAGCAGCACTACTCCAAGGTGTTCATCAACTCCTCGGCTTCCTTTTCAACTTCACTCATATCCTGTAACCCATGCTTAAGGATTTGAACCATGTGTGGAGAAGCAGGGACCTTCCTCTTCGTATTAGCCCGGGTGCGAGTCGAAATCCATTCAACAACAGCTCTGCTACAACCTTTGTTCACATCCAAGTCCACGACCAGCGAGCCCTTTTGATTTCTTTCCAACTTTTCCACCATAGCATTTATGATAATGGCGTTGTGCCTGGCAATTTTATGATTATTCGCCATAGTGGCCCTGATATTTTGGCCAATCTTGGACATATTGCACTCCAGCCTAGTCAATCTTTCCTCCTGCAACTGTTGTCTTTTCCCCGGTAAGGGGGTGTCCTATTCCTCATTCTCATTACAACTCCTGCTAACCTTCTGCTCCAATTCCATGACTTTATTGTTGAGATCTCTGTTACGGCCATTCAAATCACGAACTTCCTTCTGGGCCCACTTAAGAATAGTGAAAAGGCCATCAGTACTTTTTTCCACCACACTCATTATGTCCTCAGGCCTGAGGTTATTCAGGGCAGAATTAATTTTGCCCTGATTAGGGGAATTTTTAGGGGCGTTCACAAATCTTTCAGACGCAGGGGCACTAGGGGCCGACTCTTTACTGACCGTAGGTTTATCAAAATGAATTTCCAGAGAATTCCCAGAGTACGAGACCAATTTCATAACCGAGGTACCTTTAAAACTAGAAACAAAACCTAGGGTAGGGCAATCAGAGACGGCTGGGGATTAAGACAAGACGGCGAAGCCAAACCCGGGATAGGGAAAAAAGGCGATGGCTGCGGATTAGGACAAGAAGACGGAGCAGAACCCATAAGGACATTCCGACAAGAAAGGGACTGGGAACAGTGATTTTAGAACCAACAAGGGCAAAAGCAAGAGGGGCTAGGGGATCGTTATCCATGCTACTTTCTGTATCCTCATCGTCCAAATCCCCAACAGCAATAATTTTAGGCAAAGCAGGTAAATTTTGATAATGCTCAAAGATGAGCCTGACAAGACCAGGGTGAATAATAGAAATCCGCCTAGGGTTTCTTTCAACTTCATCAAGGCAATTCTTCAGAGAAGAGAATAAATAAAAAGGAAAAGAGATATGAACCTTGTGACGGAAGTGGTTCAAAATGGCAAAGTGATAACCATACGCCCTAGTGAAGCGCCCATCAACCGTGATGTACTCCATAATAACTCTCAAAACTTTCCTCCAGATTGATTTAATGGACTCCACATCAAAATAGCTATTGGCAACCTTAACCAGCTTAGCCTTCTCCTTATCTTTTTTAGGAAATCTGATAACCGCTTCATCAGAGAACCGATCCCCAATAGAATTTCACACCCTCAGTCGAAAGACCAGTAATCTCACCGATGATACGCCTATTCAACTTGACATTCCTATCATTCAAATTTTGACATTCCGCCAAACAACACAATCTCACAATTTTTCTAGTAATCGAATGTAGTTTCTAAACTACTAGGGTTTATTTAAAAAAAGAATCTATTTGGTGAAAATTTGAAATTTCAATGCAGAGTAATTAAATTTTAGGGTAAAATAAGAAGTAGGTGTCCGCTTGACCACCCTAACCACAATAAACATAATATTTTTTATAATATTTTAGATATAATTAGAGGACTCATGTCCCGATGTGATGCATATTTTTATAATTTTTTCCAAGTAAATAATTAATTATGAATTTTTTTATTACAACTTAAAAAAATCGTGATGTCTAACCACCTTGCTCAAAAATTCATAAAATTCATTTTTTTTTAATCCTATAGTATGCGAGCATAGAATGTGATGCATATTTTGATTAAAAAATGTGATACCATTTGAAAGCTATAGATGTTTTTCAATCAGCCTATCAATTAGGACTTTAGTTGTAATTCAAATAGAAAATAAATAATAATAATTTATTAAATTCAAAGTATAGCATAATTTATATTGGTGGAAAGTTGAGAATATCCTTTAAAAACCCTTTTTGTTTCATCATTTTTTTTAAAAAAGTCGTCAGCCACATACCCTACAAAAACCCATCATATCGCCACTTTTTGGCCCATCATGATCCTGCACATACCCATGTATGTATATCTTTGTCTACATATATGTATATGTATATCTGCCTATATGGGTATTTTTTATATCAATCAATGAATTGAATACATATATATATGTGCATATGTATCTATCTTTCAGCACACTCAATACAATTTTGCTCTTTGTGTGTGATATTTACTACCAAACAAGTGTTATTCTAATACCTATTATAGAATTCCTCTATTTATCTTTAATATCTACTACCAAACAATGTACCTTGAATCTTTTTTTTTTTTAAAAGAAGGGGGAAATTTTTTATTCAAACCAAATGGTATAAGGCAAAAGCCACGCTCAATAAACAATGTACCTTGAATCTTATATCAATATGTTTCATGATATTTTTTTCCCCTCATCTGTTTCAAGCTCCATGGAACGAACTACTCGGGGTTGCTTATAACAACCACAAAGCCCCCTAGCTGCATAGATGGAAACAAAAGCCAAGTGTTTGTAAGCAATTTTTTTTAAACAAGCCAACTCTTATAGAGATTTCTTCTCTTATATCACTATGTTTCTTGTGGGTTTCGATCATCTCTTATTTATCTCTAACTCTTAAAGTTCTTTCCTAATACTTCTTTTACAATTTCTCTACTTTATCTACTTGTTTCTATTCTGAATTGACAAGCCAACTATCACATAGATTGCTTGTTTTGTTTCAATATTTTTTATGATATTCTTTTTCCCCCATCCCCTAAAGCAAAATGTCCATTATGTATCAGTAGGGAGCCTATGTAACAATTGTCATCTTAATTCATTGACCATTTTTACTATATTCTTCCTTATATTGCAGTTGTCTTTTTAATATAGGTAGATTTAAACTTGCATTATGAACTTAGATGGACCTTTCTACTTATTGTGCATTGTTCTATATATTCCATTTACCCATCTTCTTCTAGCTATCTTCAAATCCCATCATGCTAATTCTTTACTAGGATATATGTTTTCCATGTACTTCTTAGCCCATAAAAAAATACTACAATGTTGTAGAATTTGATTCAAAACACCTGTCTTTCTGCAAGTTTCATTTTTGTGGCGTATGATAAGAGTCCATGGGATTTTCCATCGACCTTAACTTCTTTTTTAGCTCGAGGGTTTGGCTAGAGCCCATGAGGCTTCATGATGCCAATATGGTAGGGAGGAGAAGGAACATTGATTTATGTGGCTATGAACAACAACCAAACACTGCTCTCATGTGCATTTGAGCGGACAAACAATCTGTTGATAGCATCACATTGTTCATCCCCGAAAGCAAATGACAGTGGTGTTTGTTGCTCCATTCCACTAAACCATTTACAATTTCATGGTTGGCTTGGTTTTCATTTTATATGTGATTACATTTTTTTCCTTCAAATTCCATGATGCCAATCATTGCATTTGTCATTGTTTCCACAACTCTCTTTTTGACTTCTCCAATAGATTACTTATAGATAATTCCTTACCAAGATACCATGCATTCAAAATATTCCACTTTATCTATTTCTATTTACAATGAATAGTGCTAACCTCTTTTATTGTATATGTATATTATTTTGTTTATATTATTGCACAAATATAATATGCATTCAACAAAATTAGTGAATTGTACACTCTCTATTTCAAATTCTTTCATGCTCCTGTGAGTCAATCCAAGGAAGCTCACCGTTCTTGAATATGATCAACAGTGTATGTAAGTACGACACTTTCCCACTTTGCATAGATAGATTTGGTTAACTAATTGTAAAAAATATTCATTATTTTTAGCCTCACATTCTATATATTAATTTTACCCATATACTTGCTTTTTATCCTTTCTTCTTCATTTTCCATGCTTGTCCATTAGCATACCCTTGTATTGTGTTTGTAGGAACTAGGATTAAGCATGCAAAAGGATTCAAAAACCATATGTATCAGTAGCCAATCTATATAACAATTGATGTCTCAATTTGTTGACTATTTTTACTATATTCTTCCTTAGATTGCAGTTGTATTTTTAATATAGTTAGATTTAAACTTGCATTATGAAGTTAGATGGACCTTTCTACTTATTGTGCATTGTTCTATATATTCCATTTATCCATCTTCTTCTAGCAGTCTTCATTATGCTAATTCTTTACCAGGATATCTATTTCCCATGAACTTCTGAGGCTAAGAAAAAACATTGTACAATGTTACAAAATTTGATTCAAAACACCAGTCCTTTCCCAAGTTTCTTTTTGTGTGGTATATGATATGTGTCCATGGGAATCTCCACAGACCTTAGCTCCTTTTTTTGTTTGGGGTTTGGCTAGAGACCACGAGGCTTCATGATGCTAATATGGAAGGGAGGAGAATGAGTGTTGGTTTATGTGGTTGTGGACAACAATGAAACACCACTCTCATTTGCTTCTAATCAGGAAAACAATCTATTGATACCATCACATTGTTTATCCCTAGAAGTAGATGAGAATGGTGTTTATTTCTCCTCTCAACTAAACCATTTACAATGTCATGGTTGACTTGGTTTTCATTTTGTATGTGACTTTTTTTTTTGCCTTCAAATCCCATGATACCAATCATTGCATTTGTCATTTTTTCCACAACTCTCTTTTTAACTTCACCAATAGATTTCTTATAGGAAATCTGCTGCCAAGATTCCATGCATTCAAAGTATTCCACTTTATCTGTTTCTATTTTTAGCGAATAGTGCTAACCTCTTTTATTGTACATATGTATATTATTTTGTTTATATCACTACAGAAATATAATACACATTCAAGAAAATTAGTATATTGTACACTTTCTATTTCAAATTCTTTCATGCTCCTATGAATCACTCCAATCTAACTCATCCTTGTTGAAGACAATCAACAGTGTAAGTACGACACTTTCCCATTGTCAATAGACAACTTTGGTTAACTAATTGTAAAAATTATTCATTATTTTAAGCCTCACATTGTATATATTAATTTTACCTATATACTTTCTTTTTATCCTTCCTTGTCCACTAACATACCCTTATATTCCATTTGCAGGAACTAGGTTTAAGCATGCAAAGGGATTTGAAAACCAGGATACATTTTTTCTTTCAAGTTGCAACATCAAAGAAAACACAACAATATCAGATATTATATATGGAAACATCAAAGTTTTCCCAATATTTTTATTGTGTGATGTACGATGAAACTCCACAACATATCCCATGGTTGTTTCATCCTTCTCTTGCTCGGGGGTTTGGCTAGAGTCCATTGGGCTCCATGATGCCAATATGGTAGGGAGGAAAATGAGCGTGGGTTTGTGGTTTTACATTTTATGTCATATATTTGTTGTTACATACATACATCTGTGCGCAAATTCTTGTATAGATTTAGTATCATGTTTCTCATGTTGCTTCAAAACATGGCATACCTTTTGATTCAAGTAAAATAATAATGTATGATGAATCTCCACGATATCTATTGTTACATATATACATGTGTATAGAAATTATTGTATAAATTTGGTAACATCTTTCTCATGTTTCCTTAAAACAATGTGTAGCTTCTAATTCAATTAAAGTAACAATACAAAGTATGTGTTTCATTTCACCGCATTTGCAAAATTACGAAGTAGATACTATTTATAACATTTTTCCTTTTTCGAAAACTCATTTGTCATGACCATTATAACTAATTAAAAAAAAACAAAATAACTTTTTAAAAGAATACTTTTTTATTCAATCTTACTAATAAAAGACATAACTATACTAATGGAATCACTTTTCCAAAAGCATACTTGTTAATTCAATCTTAGCAATAAAACACATATGTGTTTTGTTTCATCGCATTCACAAAATTACGAAGTAGATACTATTTATAACATCTTTCCTTTTTGGAAAACTCATTTCTCATGACCATTATTCTAATAAAAAAATAACAATATAAATTTTTAAAAGAATACTTTTTTATTTAATCTTACTAATAAAAGACGTAACTATACTAATGTAATCACTTTTCCAAAAGCATATTTGTTAATTCAATCTTAGCAATAAAAGACATATGTGTTTTGTTTCATTTATAACATCTTTCCTTTTTGGAAAACTCATTTCTCATGACCATTATTCTAATAAAAAAATAACAATATAAATTTTTAAAAGAATACTTTTTTATTCAATCTTACTAATAAAAGACGTAACTATACTAATGGAATCACTTTTCCAAAAGCATACTTGTTAATTCAATCTTAGCAATAAAAGACATGACTAATAAGTCTTTAAAAAAAAAAAACCCTTTAATGAATTTAAAATCATTCATTCAACGTGACGTATAATTTTATTCTACAATTTGATAGCCAATTTCCAACTGATAAATTTTCATTCCAAAACACAAAAACCATTTTCCCATTTTATGCAGATAGTTCTTAATGTTAGATTCGAGTTTATAATACTTTACTATGCTCATATTGAATGAATATATATAGAAAAAATAATCTTTGTGTGAAAATTATTTCATTTATAACCTTAAATTGTACATAGAGTTCAAATTTATAACATCAACCTTCTAATATGAACTAACTTCACATTGTTTCATATTGCCTATTTACACTTCTGATTGGACCCAATAAAAATTAAAAAAACTGTCCACCTCTGCACTCCATCAATAGCCATTCGTGGTGCACCCTATCAGCTGATCATTGCATGCCTGTGCATGCGACTGCTAGTTTATTAGATTTTTGTATTTTTTATAACTTTGCTTGACCCCTTGAAATGTGATAAAAATGACAAATTTCAAAGAATAAAACCAGACTGCTAGTTTATTAGATTTTTGTATTTTTTATAACTTTGCTTGAATCCTTGAAATGTGATAAAAATGAAAAATTTCAAAGAATAAAACAAGACTGCTAGTTTATTAGATTTTTGTATTTTTTATAACTTTGCTTGACCTCTCGAAGTGTGATAAAAATGACAAATTTCAAAGAATAAAACCAGATTTTTGTATATTTTATAACTTTGCTTGACCCCTTGAAATGTGATAAAAATGACAAATTTCAAAGAATAAAACCAGACTGCTAGTTTATTAGATTTTTGTATTTTTTATAACTTTGCTTGAATCCTTGAAATGTGATAAAAATGAAAAATTTCAAAGAATAAAACAAGACTGCTAGTTTATTAGATTTTTGTATTTTTTATAACTTTGCTTGACCTCTCGAAGTGTGATAAAAATGACAAATTTCAAAGAATAAAACCAGATTTTTGTATATTTTATAACTTTGCTTGACCCCTTGAAATGTGATAAAAATGACAAATTTCAAAGAATAAAACCAAACCACTGTGATTTGAAAGGAAAAGAGTGCAACAAAGGACAAAAATATACAATGAAAATATCACCTACAACAAACTTGATTTATCTTTGCCCTCTTTATTCAACTGAATTGAAAATCTTTTTTAACTAATTGAAGAGGTGGCGAGTGTCCTCATTCAAACTATCCCAACCATCACGACTCTGCCTATCCCACCATATAAGGAGGTGGGGAGGCGTAGTGGGGGAGTTGGGGACACTCTAAAGATAGGACGAGGGAGAGATTAGTACTGTCATTCACTGAAAGTCCAATCTTAGTGATAGCGACTGGTTAAATAGTTTTCTTTCACTTCTTCTCTTTGAGTATATCAGCAATAATCTTGTCGCTCATAGTTTTATTCGATCTTGGTATTATGTTCATAAAGAGCAGAAGGGTAAGTTCCAATGGCCAGTTTTTAACAGATTTCACCCTTCAAGATGGTACTATAATCAACGATGAAATGACATGGTCTTATTCTCTGTCTGGTGGAAACCCGGGAGGTAGTTCACTAAACACAACATGTTCTTAGAATAGCTATTGCTACGGCATGATTGAAGGTATGTTTCAAAAGAATGAAATCACTGTGGATCAGTAGGTCTCTGGATCCTAGTATGAAAAGACTGGATTGGTCCAACCTATTGTGTGTCAGTTCTTAGCTGTACTAGGATCAGTAGAACAACAGCAAGTGGGACCAACTTACTCCCTTGTTGACCTCTAATAGAACGTTTGTTAATTCGATTATGTCAATTCCATTTTGGTCGTACCACATCGGCTTGTCCAGATCCCGGGATTTCAGAAGTTTCAACGAACTCTTTCATGCATGTCGGGTGTCGAGAGAGATAGCACTCTCAAGTGGCTACTCGACGAGCGGCAAATAGCTTTATTGGCTCCTGTCTCTACACCAGAGAAAAGAAGTTCGAAAAGAAATCTGAAGAAACATTTTGAAGCCCACTAGCATTAGGGGACCATCTGTAGCATGTAGCAATATGATTGCTGGCTATTAACATGTTGCCATCTAGCTTCGTACTATCTGTAGTAGCACTGGGAGGTTGTCTGTCTTTGGGAAGCAAAGGAGATAAGAAAAATTCAAAATAGACGACTCCTTGGCCATCACTTGATGGAGATTGGATTATATATGCAATATGATATGAAGTCCTCTCCCTCTCTCGTTCCGCCCTTTCCCCATCCCTATAGTGGGATGGGATGGGGATTTGAGCACCGAAAGGAGGATATTGACTGTCACCTTCCATGAGATGTCCTATCTATAGAATAGGTGGGTATTGAAGATGTGGTGTATGATTTTCGTATAAAAACAAATATCATTTCTAAGTTTTTTATATCTAAGGAACTAATTTAATAGAATTAGAATTAACATTTCAAATGGATGACTTATAAGAGGAGATTGATAACTAGAATCATGTTGAGATCTAAATTCAAATAGAGCATTGTGTTCATATTAGTGTTGTATTATTCATGCAATTACATATCAAGTATCTTTTAAACTATCACTAAAGAAAAAATGGACTTCATAAATTCTTGAATTTTATCACTCAATTAGATTTAGAATACAATATGGAGATAGAAACACTTTATTTTCTTGTACATAAATTAGTAAAGTGTTTTTCCCTAAGTCATTCCTCAGCTTACAATTCATATATCTTTAATCAAAATTATCTTATTCAATGTGGATTTTCCTTAACCCTTTTTTATTGATGTACATAATATCTCAAAGATTTTAATATGTTTTCTTAATTTTTTACATCTAATCCAATTATCCTTAACAATATAATGTCTTTATAAAATAGGAGGGAATTTCCTACTCCGTCCATCATATTATAATAATGTGCATAAGAATTTCAATATTTCATTAAGCTTGTCATCACTTTCCCATTTATCCTAGAGCCACTCCAAATATGACAAGGATTTCTTGCCTTGATTCCTTGTGATGCTTTCATACATTGCGATAATGATATCCTCTTGAACATGAAACCCATAATATCATTCCCCTTACAAATCTTGATGATTTCTTATATGTCCCTAGTGAATCATTGAATATTGATAGATTAGTTCCTACTTTTAATAATGATGATTAAATTAAGAATTGATGAAGAAAATGGATAAACATAAAGGAATGCAAATCTTAGTTCAAATTTAGAAACTACCCTTGATTGAGCAAGAAAGGGAATACAACACACAATGATAAGAAATAAACTCTCATCAATAAAAACCTTAGATGTCTTGGATGTTCTCTCAATTGCATGGCGAAGATTGTTAAGTTGATCTTAAATATCTCAAAGTGGTAACATGCACCTACGCAAGATAGTTGATTCCTTGTGAAGTGGTTGACTTGGGAGATTTATAGAGCCATGGTTGAGGGAATGGAGGGTTAATATTTTTCCTCAAGATAGAGGGTCAATTTTGATTGAGAGGCTCTTCAAATTTTTGATTGGTAAGATATGGAGCTAAGGTGGTTGGTGGTTGGAAGATGGAAGAATAAGATTTACTAACTTGGATGAATGGATAGGATGTAAATATTTTTATTATTTAAAGGGAAAATAGAGTTTTGAAGGCCCTCTAAAAAATTGTAGCATAAAAAAAATGTTAGCATGATAAGAGTTGACCTATAGCAAGAAGAAACAAAGAACTACATCAAAGATAAAATAAAAAAGAGAATTAGAGCATAGAATTATAGCTTGTTCAAATTTGTAGTTGCTTCCTACTCTTCCTTATAAAAACTCTCATAAAGATCAATGAACTAATGCAAATACTTATTTTCTTCATTATGGGTTTTCTTTTTGCTACTACTTGTTCTAGATCTAGGACCAACATTAGTGATTTTTCCATCCAACTAGGTAATGGGAACCTTACAATTTGTAGAAGAGCTCTTTGAAACTTATCACTCATAGAATTAAACCCCAAATCATTATTTTTATCATGTACTTGATAACTTGAAAGACCCTATTATATTATATTAAAATAGTTCTCATGCCTTGTTCCAATGTAAATAGTCTAGTGTTATGGTTATCCCAACCCTACTCAATATCTTCCCCCATAGCTACAATTTTATCCTTTTGATTGATGTAATTAGAACCCAACCTATTGGCTTGGGGAATAATATCCCAATTTTGAAAAATTTCATAATCCTCCATTATAGAGACTTGGGTTTCCCTTTTTTTCTTCATATCCATTAGATCTTGCTTAATTTTAAGCCTATTAATCTCTACAAAGAACCATTTGATGAGGCTATGCTACACTTTGAAAGAATCTTGAAGAGTTTTAAAATTTTCAGTAACATTACTGACAACTTCAAAAATTTCCTACAAGGAAGTAGGATTGGAAAGTCATTAATTATAGTCCTTAGGAAGAGTAGTATAAAGGTCTTGTATTTCAGTGAAGGAGCTACCATACTGGGTTCAAGGAAGGCCTTACTCTCCCATTTACCCCTTGTATCTACTCTTTGTGTATCTATTAAACACCCAAAATACTGATAGGGGGTGAATCAGTATTCTTTGAACCCACTTAAACATTTAAACATTCATTCAATATAACATATTCAATTTGGAGTAGGAAAGGAAAGCATGAAAGCAACCATCAACATCACATAACACATGAACACCATATTTTTATGTGGAAAACCCAAAATGGGAAAAACAATAGTGAAGATTAGCTTGCAATATGTTATAATTGGTTATATGATATTACTGTAGGAATCTGTAGCAATAACATCAACATTACTTCTTTTACTGTTATGCATTTTTATGATTTCTCAATAAGTGTAAACTAGGGATAACTATAAGAAACCCCCCCTCGACAAAGGTGTAAAACCCTAACAAATATTGGCTAAGTGCTATAATTTTCGGCTAATCTTTCCTCCTTTTATTTAAAAAATTATTAATTTTCCTGCGAATCTATACACATTATTAAAAAATTTGTAAAATCCTAGCAAATCTTAATGAATAATTAGTAAAAATAATAATCGCAGTGGTGAATCCTAGAGAATAATCACTAAAAAGATTAATTACATGGAAAATATCTCCCTTTAAAAATTTGCATAGTTTTGTAATATTGAAGTAGGAGCCTCAGGGGTGGCAACCACGGGGGTCATGGCAGCGCCCTTGTGGGGTCAAAAGGAGACCCCTGGGGGTTGAGGGGTATTATTAATATTGATTAGCTTTTAATCATATGATTGTAGGTTGATTTTCATGAATCTATATGCATGATGTTTTAAAAGGCTTGTTGAGCCTCAAAATTTGTTTTGGGCCACACAATTAAATCTAATCATGTGGCCCAAAATAAATTACAGCCTCAACAAGCCTTTTAAAATGCACATGCATATAGGTCGCAAAATCAACCTCAGCCATCCGCTTAAAAAGCTAATCGATGGCAATAAATAAAAGCCCTATTCAAGGCTAAAATATCCCTAAAATTAAATGGTAATTTATTATTAGTGGCGATATTGCCCCAAAATTAATGGTAGGAATATAATATTACTGGTGAATATAATTAATATTTGTAATTAGAGTATAAATCACTAGCAAATCGGCCCAATGACACATCATTTACATGGTGAATCAATTCATTTATTAGTTTAAAAATAATCCATATGGAATTAATCGAGACAGGTTATTTTTTGTAAAAACTGGAAATTTAGTCTCCTTTTTAGCTTGTACTATTCGCCATTCTCGAGGTCCCAATTTCAATTATTCGCCAATTAGCGAAGATTCACCACTAAAGTTTTCCTTGGTGTAAACACCTATGTTAGTATGATTTAGGTAGACTTGAGTCTTTGAAAGCACATACAATGCCATTCATCACAAGCTTACTAGCCTTGGTTGATAATTCAATGAAGGTCTTTCCAAAGGTCCAAGTGGATTGTTTAGCTAGGTTTCCCTCATGAATTGTGTGATTGACACCAAGTTCACTAGATACTTGTAGGGACTCTACAATTGCATGTAAACTAGAATGAAGTGTCATCCCCATTATAGTCATGAGGATTTTTATTTATCAATACAAACTTGTCTTGAATCATATTATAACATGTTCATTTCAAAATTTAAATAGAATTAATGTATCAATTTTGCTAAGGGATTCTACTTGCATTTGATTGTATGTTGTTTACCAATTCATCAAGTTTCTTGCATACAATATGTAATCCCCATCTTTCTCAAGAGAGGTTTGTTCCCTAGGTCACATGGAATCCAAATCACTCATCAATGAAGGGATCCTCTATATGTTTCCTTAATCAAGCATCAAGTTTCAAGGAGCAATCCAAATGGAAAGAGAATTAATTTAATATTGGATCCATGATCTTTTTCACATGTGTATGGGAAATTTACTACATTTTTAGTGGGAACCATGATACTAAAACCTTGTTTACTATAAAATATCATCCGTCCAACATAAAGAGAAAGTTGATTGTTGGTCAAATCAAATATAATTTTTTTAAAAGATTAGGGAGAGTGCATAGAAGATTAGATAAAATGATTATTGTTTGAGTAGTGATAGACTTGTTTGTGTTTGCTTTTATAATTCATGATTATGTTCTTGTTTCCAATTATAAGATTTGTAGTTAAATTTAATGATGTAATTCAAATTATGTATCAACTAGTAGTTGCATGCATAGGAATGCAACGATAAGTCGATAGCGGTCCACCACAAATGGCCACCCAATGGGAAATAAGGGAAAAGATTTCTTTTGCAATGCAAAGTGAAATGTAAATGTTGAAAAATATTTGCAATTGTTTGAATGATTCAAAAATAGAGAACATGTTAATTATTGAATTGTGCCATAGAAAAAGTACCCTTTGCTTGATATGGGATTAATTGGACTTAATGAGGCCTTGATTTAGGTGTTGTGAGGCATTGTAAAGGTGTTGTAAAGTCTTGTAAAGGACTTTCACACTTTTCTAGAATTAATGAACCCATTTTTTTCCTAATTCAACATTATAAAATATGTTTAATAATATTATTACATCAATCTAGAAGGTTCTTGAATTAAAATTAATACTAAATTAGTGTTGTAATGTGTCTTGCACATTCACATTGGTTTTGTTCCTTTCTAGGCTATGTGGACCTCATTTTAGTGTTTTTGAAAGAGGAAAAAATAGGTTTTACAGGGACCCGAAACCACAAAGTTTACAAACAAAAGATAGGATCATCAAAGACACATAAAAAAAGAGGCTATAAAAGCAACAACAAGACAAAGCCATAGCCACCAAAAAGCCAGCAAATGCCACATAACCAAAAAACCATACAAAATGCCAGCATTAGCTAAATTTGGGCCTTTAATATTTTCATAGTCTCAGCTTCCAAATCATTCATTTCCTAAACCCCCCTCTTTAAAATTTGAACCATCTAGGTAGTAGGAGGTGCTTTCCTTTTAAGGTTGGCACTGGGTCCTTTTCGATATACCTTGGTCCTCGTTCTTGCTTTTATCCTTGTCCTCTTCTAGGTCAACAACTAACGAGCCCTATTGAATTTTTCCAACTTTTCAAACATTGCATTGATGATGATGGTATTGTGCCTAGCCATTTTATGGTTTTGTTCCACAACAGTTTTCATGTTATTTTTTATTTTGACAATTTCAGCTTCCAGATTCTTATACTTTTCCTCAGTGTCACCTTCTCCTGCTCCAGATCGTTTCTTTTTCATTTCCTTCCTCATGCTAAGAGCGCCAACTTTAGTTCCAGTTCCACTCACTTGCTATTCAACCCCTATTTATTTGATTAAGATAATTAATTTCTTGATAGGCCCATTTCAAAACCCTAAAAATGTCACCAATGCTATTTCTTGCAGAGGAAAGAATATCTCCAGATTGAACCTGGTCTAAAATAAGGTTAACATCATCCGGTTTGGGGGAGCTAGGAAATCTGGTATCATAAACTCTGAAAGAGGCAGAAGGGGAGGGTATATAGTTTCTGCTAACCTCAAGGTTCTTATCTTTTTCCTCCAGAGAGTTTGTAGAGTAGGAAACCAACTTATTGGTAGGGGAGCCCTTGAGAGCGAGATTCTTTAAGGGGACTGGGCAGTCGGGGTAGGTCTCAAGGTTAACTTTAGCAAGCTGGGGTTTTCTTACTAGACAGCTTAGAGGATGGGTGAGCTTCAACAATTCTCTCTTGGTAAGGTTGATTCTCCAAACCCCCACTATCCGTGTCATAGTCCTCAGAGGTCATGGAGGCAACAGGTTTGGATAAAGCCGACAGACTTTGATAGTATTCATATATTAACCTAATAAGACTGGGATGAAGAATAGGGTATCTCCTGGGATTTTTCTTGTGGTCCTCAAGGCTATTACTCAACAAACATAATAGATAATGAGGCAAATAAATCTGTACCTTATGGCGGAAGTGGTTAAGAATGGAAAAATGATGACCATAGACTCTGGTGAATCTCCCATCCAGGGTAATATACTCCATTATAACATGAAGCACCTTTCTCCACATCGCCTTGATGGTGTCAATTTTGAAATAGCTGTTGGAAATTTTGACCAGTTTCATTTTCTCCTTTTCCTTCTTAGGGAATTTGATTACCGCCTCGTTAGAAAACCTTCTGTCATGATAAAAATTCACACCCTCAGTGGACATTCTAGTCACCTCCCCAATAATTTTCTCATCCAATGTCACCATTCTTCCAAAGAGGATTATTTCACCATTGTTCTAGTTCTTCTCAAAATATTCAGTGGCCACAGTGTCAGGCCCATGAAGTTTTTCTAGAAATGGAACCAACCCACCTCTTACTACCTGCTTCCAGACTTTATCATTCCTTGTGTGCACCTCATAGCTATTTGGCTCAACTCTTTTCCTGTCCCCCCCATTTTTCGTTTGCACCTTATTATAGACTCTACCAGCACTGAGCACCTGTTGAAAATTTACGTAGCTATTCCATTAAACCCACAAAGCATGCCACTTTTTCTTCCCAACTAAGTAAAATGATGCGGCCCCATCAAATCTCTTGATTTTGATGTACTTAGCCCTTTTCCTTTTAGTCATTAAATGTATTTTCCTCTTTTCCATGCATAACATTATAATCTAGTAAGGCCCTGACTTCAGCTCTCAAGTCCCTAAAATTCTACCACGTGTTCAATCATTGCCTCCTTACCCCTTCATTCCAAAGTAATCTGCCACGTTGTTAGCTTCCCTATAGAGGTGTGGGACTTTTATTTTATCAAACTTGTCAAGAATTGAATTAGCTTCATCAATCCAATTATTTATCAACCAAGAGGGGGGGTCCTACCTAAGAGATAGTCAATGATGTTTTTAGAATCCCCTTCAAGCCATAAATTTTTAATATTCAAATTATGACCTAACTTTAAAACTTGAAAAGCTCCTATACCCTCCACCACATGGTTGGTTTGATAACCTAGGGAAATGGCCACAACCGTCATAAAATTACCAACTTGAGTCCCTTAACACACCTCCACTTTCGACCATCCCCAGATTGCCCTTCGCAGTGCCATCAAAGTTGGCCTTAGACCAGCCAATAGGAGGAAAGGTCCAACACATACCCTCCCTACTTTTCTTAGCTGGCTTGGATGCAAAAGAAACATCCATTTTAATATTCCAATCATTTTCTATCATAAGATCAGAAGGAGTATACAACACTACTTCAAGTTCTAGATATTTTTGTGGAATCACATTGAATGTTTCCTTTATAAGCCTAATTTTTTTTTTCAAAAACATTATTCTACGACATCTCCTTATCCTTGAAAAGTTTGTTATTATGTTCCTTCCACACTCCCCAAACAGCAAAAGGGAATATAAAATCCCATAACCTTCGAATGAAGGGATTTTGAGTAGGAGCTTTCCATTGTAAAAATAAATCTTCAATGGACAGGGGAAACACCCAAGAGATATTCCAAAGGGCTAAATTTTTTCCCTAGATTATGGAAATAAATGGTTAGTTGACTCCGCCTCAAACTTGCAGAGGTAACATCTATTGGGGATTTGAAATCTTCGTTTATAGAGATTGTCCACCATAAGCACCTTGTTGTGAATCAAAATCTAGAAGAAGATATTGATTTTAGGAGTCAAGTGTTTTATCCACGCTTTTGACCAGAAGGGAGGGGGAGCTTGAGAAAGGGACAACATAGAGACAACTGAAGAAATAGAGTAGTTACCCAAAAGGGTTTCCATCCAAACAAGAATATCATCCTATTGAAATTGTCCCAAACTGATAGCCCTTAAGGAAGATTGAAGCTGAGCTAACTCCTGACTAATCATAGATAAGTCCACCCAGTCTCCTTCATACCAATAATCTTTGACAAGCTCCCTAAAAGCTACTTTGCATAACTTAACCCATCTATTGAATCTTTCAATTTTGATGAGGGATTCCTTAAAAATTCATCTATCCTCCCAAAATATGGCTTGATTTCCATTTCTAATGTGCCATCCTATCCTTGATTCCAAGATTTTTCTACTAGCAATCATATCATTCTAGCAAGCTGACCCATGAGGTAGAATAGGAGAGTCCAGCAACATTTTAAGGGACATGCAATTGGTCATATATTTACTTCTTAAAATGTATTTCCATTCTCCATCAGATGAGAAGGATCTCCATATTTGTTGGGCTAGGAGAGTCTTATTAATAATTCTGATTTTTCTAATACCTAAACCCCCCAAGATTTTCAGTCTGCAAACCAAATCCCACCCTATAAGAGGAAATCTCTTTCTTCCTCCACCCCAGACCAAAGGAATCTTTTTTGGATCTTTTCAATGGCCTCAACATATTTAGTAGGAATTTTGAAAAGGCTTAAAGCATAAACTGGAAGGTTTTGAAGAGAAGCTTTAAGAAGTTTAATTTTTCCAGCTTGGCTCAAAAGAGCTTCTTTTCATCCTGCCAACTTCTTTCTGAACCTGTCAACCAGTGAACACCAAAAGGAATCTAGAGGTTTAAGACATAACAAAAGTCCAAGATAAGAAGAAGGTAAGGATTCCACTCTACAACCAAGGATTCTTGCAATCTTGACATGTCTATGCTCAGGGGTATTGAAGAAGAAAAGGGAACTCTTCTGTCTGTTGACCATCTACCCAGTCACCTTCTCATACATGTCCACTTTTTTTTTCAAATTCTTAGCCTCATTCACCATAGATCTTCCCATCAACATAGTGTCATCAACAAACTATTGGTGAGAGCAAGTCAAATTAGTAGATGAAGGACTAAGACTAGCAAGAGACCTCTATTCAATCAATCTTCTAAGACTCCTTCACAGGCTCTCGACCATTATTGTGAACAAAATAGGTGAGATAAAATCACCCTATCTTAGGCCTCTTAAATTTTGAAAGAATATGGAAGGAGATCCATTCACAATAATAGAGGTGGAGACTGTAGTAACCAACTGAATGAATCTGTTGCTAAAACCAAATGCCCTAAGAATTTTAAATAAAAACTCTGAATCAACACGGTCATAAGCTTTGGATATATCTAGTTTAAGAAGAAACCCTTCAGTTTTAGATTCCACAAGTGAATGGATATCCTAATGGATAGTGACTATAGAGTCTAAGATTTTCCTTCCAAGAACAAAACCATTCTGCTAGGGGGAAATCAATGAAGGAAGGATAGAAAGGATCCTTGAAGTCAAAACCTTTGATATGATTTTATAGAAAGAGTTGCAGAGACTAATGGGTCTGAATGCCTCAAACTCCATAGCCCTAGGTTTCTTAGGAATAAAGACCACAAAAGTAGTATTTAGTTCCTTAAGGAGCCTTCTGTATCCAAAGAATTCCTTAATAGCATTCATGGCATCATTTTCAACAATATCCCAAAACCATTGAAAAAAGAACATAGGAAATCCATAAGGGCCAAAGGCCTTATTTCCTTCAAAAGAAAAGACAACTTTCATGATTTCCTCCTTAGAGGGGATGGCCACAAGCTTTTCATTATCTTCCCTCTCAACAACCTTAGGGATAGCCTCTAATAGAAAATCTTGGTCATTTTGATTGATTTCTCCATTCGCCGAAAGAAGGTTGTTATAGAAGAGGAAAACTTGATTTTTGATGTCTTCCTCTTCCTCAAATCTCATACCATTAACTTCTATGATAGCGATTCTATTGGAAACTTTGTGTTTAGAAGCAAACAAATGGAAGAACCTACTATTTCTATCTCTAGCTGAGAGCCATAACACCCTCGATCTCTACCTCTAGAACTCCTCCTCTTTAGGTATTATGTCATGCAGTTTCACCAACAATTCATTTTCTTTAACCTTATTATTTTCAATGTATCCTTCCCTCTAAATTTTGTCCTAGATATTTGCAAGCTCCATTTGAAGTTCAGATTTAATACCAAAAATGTTTCCAAAGCACTCTTTTTTACAGCTTCTTAATTTGTGTTTGACTTCTCTTAGTGTTTTAACAATTCTGAACATAGGAGTACCTAGAACATCAATATTCCACCATTTCCCGATTTCATCAAAAATAAGGGGGTGGGATAGCCACATTATTTCAAATCTAAAGGGAGAGTTTTTCTTCACCTTTATAGGATCAACTACAAAACTTATGGGAAAGTGATCTGACCCTACTCTAGAGAGAGCTTTAAGAGAGCATAAATAGCTTATAAGCCACTGATGAGAAATTAAAGTTCTATCTAACCTTACTTGAATAAGTTCTTTACCAATTCTTCTATTCAACCATGTATACTAGGCTCCTTGCAAGTCTAGGTCAATCAGCTCCTTATTGTTGATAAAGTCAAAAAGATCAAATTTACTCTCTTGATTTACCTGAGAGCCTCCAAATTTCTCTTCATTCAAAAGGGGAGTATTAAAATCGCCCATTACCACCCAACACGGTCATTATAAAAAATCATGTGGAAAGCAGAGAGCTCATTCCACAAATATTTTCTAGCTCCTTTCCCATTAGGAGCATAGATATTCAACTGAGTCCAACTAAAACTGTCTCTGATATGTGTGAATTTAGTAGCCACATGATTAGTGCTCTCCAACAAAGGTTCCCCTTTAATTAGGTTCTGGTTCCAAAAATTTGTGATTCCTCCTGATGTACCATATGAACTATTTCCTTGGATCCCACAGTTCTAAAACATTTCGATCTTCTCTACCTTCTCTTTGGACATTTTAGTTTCTTGGATGAGGAGAATATCAAGTTTATGATCCCTAACAAAATTGTGCAAAACATCCCTCTTGTGAAGGCTATTGAGCCCTCTTATATTCTAAGACATAATCTTCATATCTTACCAGGGGATTGGAGAATCTCTGGAATGGTCTTTTGAACACCATCTGCTATGTCCTAAAAGCTTTTGTGCTCTCTCTGCCATTTACCCAATATTCTACCTTGGCTTAACTTAGTAGCTCTACAATCCACCTTTGATCTTGTCCTAGTTACAACTTCACTCAGAGTATTCTGATGTTTTCTTTTCTCCTTCTTTTTCTTCAAATGAGAGAGGACTTCTTCCCAATCAATATCTTCTTGGCTCTCCATCTCTCTACCAGATTCCCATTCCTTATCATACATTCTTCTTTGGTCCCAAGGGAGGGTATCCATCTAGCTATTCCTAAGCTAGTTCAGATTGTCACTCAAAAGTTCAGTGTTCTGGCTCACATTCTCAAAGGTGTCCTTGAAAAAATCTGGAGTTGTTTTTTCCCCGATTTTAAGAGGGTCAATAAAAGGGGAACATTCTACAGAAGTAGTATTCAGTATAGGAATTCCAAGAGACAGACCCTGGATAAGAATATCCTCCAATCTTGGGTACCCATTACTGCACATTAGGATCCTTTGGTTCTGTTTCACCATTGAAATCTAAGGTATTCCTTTGAGTTTCATGTTTCCTTCCAGCCTCCTCATTAAGGGTATCGATATTGCTTGCTTGTCCTTCCCCATTAGATTTCTTTCTCCAGACAGTCTTAGGGTTAGAATGGTGGTTTTCTTTGTCTTTGCTAACATTTAATGGACATTTCTTAGCCCTATGCCTCATTTTTCTACTTTTAAAGCAAGCAAAGGGAATGGAATCAAACTCTATAGTTTGCATCCAGGTTCCCAACTTTCACTGTATATCTATTAAAGAGGGGAGGTTAGCATTCTATGAAACTCCCACACAGATTAGAGCAAACACCAACCGCTTTCTGGCTGCTATAATAGGGTCAATAGACAGGAGCTCTCCAAAAGAACTAGAAATGCCATTGAATATGTCCTCATTCCAGTATTCTAGTGGGAGACCCAAGAGTCTAGCCCAAACTGGAACGTTCTCAAAAATATCCTCCTTGCAGGAGAACACAAAGGCAAAGAATCCTCTAGGGAGAGCAGCCACCATTACCTTCCCATTGATTTTCCATTTATTTTTGACAAACTCCCTAACCACCTCAACATTTGGTCTAGGGACCATAAACTTTCCAACCAGAACATTTTCCATCAAAGCAATATTATGATCAATAATCAGATCAGGCATAGAGATGGAAAACTTACCTTTCACTCGGTCAGAAAAATTATGCACTAGAGGGAAAATGAATTATCCATTTGGCTTAACACCAAACAACGAAGACCAAGCTTTTCACTTTGCTCCTTCCCTATTAGTGATCCCTATCACTTCATTGGAAATGTCGACTTTTTGTATTTCAGGGGACCCCCCAGATTTGTCTTTCCTCCCAGGTCCACCTGAATTTTGTTTCCGATGGCCTTCTCATCAGATTCATCCTTACCTTTCTCCTCGCTTAGAACATGTAGTGATTCTACCTCAGATTCCTCAGATCCTGCTCCACGGCCTGCTCCATTGTTTAGAGATTCAAAATCCTACTTTTCCCACCTGTGCTCCATAGTCCCACCCATTGTAAAGTGTATTTAATCACACTTTCACATTGAATTTTGTGTCCCAAGCCCTATTTTACATTTACATCATCACTAATAGGCCCCTATTAACCCATATTGTACATCTCGAGGCATAATTTGATCAAATAACTAACATAGTCATCATATAAGCTTAATTTTCTTACTTCTCGACATTCTAGTGAGCAAAAATGGCCCTTGTGGGACCCATTCACCATTACTGGCACATTAGTCCCATCTAGGTGGGACCCATTTTCCATTAGTGGCGAATGAGTCCCATTTGAGCCATTTTCGAGGTTTTGAGTGGGAAAAATTAGGTTTTAAGTTTAATTTTCTCCATGTGGGCATTAGAGATCCAATTAACGGGAAAATAAGGTGAATTTCCTATAAAAGCACCTCTCTTAACTTATTTTTACATCCATTAATTTAATTCACACATTCATCCACCAATCTTCCATCTTAAGTCAAACAACTTAGGGTTTTGTCATTGTAAGTCATTAAGAAAGCTTCTAAGGACATTCAAGGGTTGAATCTTCCTCCATTGCTGCAGAAATCCAATTCCATTATTTCATGTTTCATTCTACTCTTTCATCATTTTGGTTTAATTACCTAAATGGGGTTTGACCAAGGCAAACTCCCATGCCCTAACATTCAACATTTTTCTCTTTGGTCTTGTGTGTTTGCAAATTCAGGACTCTTGGAACCTTGGAAATAATTGAAGATCAAGTTGCAAGGTTTCTCAAGTCTTCTTCTCATTCAAAAAGTCAAAATATCAACAAAATCTCATTTACAGCTTCAAAAATTATAGTTTCAGAAGTGAACACCTGTAGGGAATCAAAGTGTAAATCAAAAGCTTCATAATCCACCTTTAAAAATCCAAAAATTCAAAAGTGTACAAATTCGCAATGGGTGGTGAATGAGTCCCATTCTAAGGTCAATTTTTGGATTTTTACATATTTAGATACCCTTTTATCAGAAATGGGTTTCTGTACAGTTTGGAAAAATTGGGACTAATTGATCGAGAATGGCGAATGAGTCCCACCAGGCCTGAATAATAGCATCAATAGCATTTTAAATGTAATTTCTAGTCTTCAACAAGGTTCTAGGTGCACACTTTCAGTCTGATTCATTTCTGTTGCAGTTTACTATTCATTCTTAGGTTATTTTGCATTACACAATGTGTTTTCAAACATAGCATAATTCTTAGAATTTGCATTCATAATCAATCAATTAGTTGATATAACTACATTTAGATCATCTCATTTAGTTCAAATAACATCATACATAACATAAATTGAATGAACCCTCTAGATTTTTGGTGTGGGATCTATCTCTTTTCATTAGGTGAAAGACCCTAATTGAGTAAAAGAGACAAAGCATTCCCAGTCCCTAAAATATATGTTTCATTTTGGTGAACCTACTTTTCAAATGCTTTCTTTTCTAATTTGGAGTACTTTCATCATCATAGATCTAGCTTGCATTAGGGTTTGCATGATTCATTTGCATGTTAGGTGTTAAATTTTGCATTCATAAAATGTGCATAATAGGTTGGATTATTGCATCTTTAATCATTGAAAAGTTCTGAAATTCTTCATTTTCACTTAGGCTTGCATCATAGCATTTAGAAATCATGAAAATACCTCACAAACTTCTGAAAATTCTAAAAATTTTGAAAAAAGTCCATACTAGGACTCATTCGCAACCCTAGGCGAATCAGTCCCTTTTGACCCCTAAAACCGCATTTTATAGAACTCAGAAATCTATTTTTCAGCTTCTGTTTGGTGCCTTAACCTACATATATTAGTTAGTTGCATTTCTGTAGCATACATTTCACTAGATCTCACTTAAATTAGCTCATTTCATGCATTGTTTCACTTCACTTTTGCCTTCACAACATTTCATTTTCAAAAAGTTGCATTGTGTAAATAGAAAATTAGCTTACATAAAAACTAAAAATTGCATTTCCTTTTAAGTCATTACATTGTATTTTCTTTCCTTTTACCTCATACCACGTTTTCTTTTAAAATATATGGCTTTGATTTCGTTAATAGTGGATTGTATAAGTACAATATTCCATCTTATGAGTTCACTTTTGATTACCATAATGAGGACTAAATAAGACACATGATCAAACCATTGGTACCATCCTTAACTTTACATTACCCATTGGTGAGAATGGTAGTGTAGACAATCAAACCAATCATACTTGTTCTTCTCCCAATACCTCTCCTATTAATGATGAAGGTATCTCAGTGAAGGAAGATACAAGCATTATGAGTCTTGATTATCCATCTTCTTATTCCCCTTTGGATGATCAATGTTAGCAAACAAGATGATGAAAATACATAAACAATCTTGAATATCTTACCAAGTCTCCATAGTCATGACAATCAAACTTTTCCATCTCCTAATATCCCTCCTCGATGTCAAGAGGATAGGTTGGCATTAGAAGATATCCCTATTAAGAGTCATGAGAATCTTGACACCCCCTTTCCTAATTCTCCTCCCCTTTGGGATGATCTATTTACAAACCAAAGTGATCCTTCTCTTGATGCCTCCCTCACTTGTGATGAAGCTACTTCAAACTTGGAAGAACACAAATTACAAGATCTCCTAGTCGAGTAGAAAACATAGCACAAGAGAATGAGAGTTTAATGGCAATCAACATTCAACTAACACCTTCTCCTAATCATCACCCTCATGACACTCCCATCATTGATCATTCCCCTATTAGTGATGAAGTCATTTTGGAAGAACCTAGCTCTTCTTGTCAAAAACATGTGGCTTCTTGTTCTTCTAAATGCTCTCCTTCTAGGGAGAATATCTTGATGATAGAAAATGAAAAAAATCATAAAGTACCTTCCTTCCATAAACAAGTGGTTCTAGATTTCCCTTCCTTAGAGATACATCAAACCAAGACCGCTAAGGTTATAAATGCACAAGTGTCCATTAGATCCCCTTCAATAAATGAACCACATACATACCTCGTGGGATATCCAAAGAATCCCCTAATTCTTTACCCACCATCCCACAAGCAACAAACTCAAAACAAACCTCAACTCATCCTCTACCCACCTAATCATAATGTATCATAGCAATGGAGTTATAATACCGTTGCTCATACATATAACACTTGCAATAATCCACAACCGCCACAACCAACCCCAACCCCTTTACCTTTACCCAATCCGCCTAGTGCTCCTCGCTACATCCCACACACAAAGGAGTATGATCTTGTTGAAAAATTAAAAAAAATTCCTACAAAGATTTCTCTTTGGGATTTACTTCAGAACTCACCAAATTACAATACTATTCTTCACACAGCCTTACAACAAATTGTGGTTCCTTCTAGTACAAATCCAAATTACTTGGGAACTTTAATCCATAACACACATCTCGACATTACTTTCCATCAACATGAGCTCCTCTCTTTGGATGTGCAAAAAAAAAAAAATCTTTCATGATCATCGCTCAATACAAAATAAAAGGCATAAAGAGAACTCTTATAGACGATGGTTCTGCTCTTAACATGTGTAGTGTGAGTCTTTTGGATAGGCTTGGAATTCATAGATCCACCATTCGACCTGATTCTCCATCTATTAAGGTATTTGACAATGTCAACAAGAAACCACTCAAGGTAACCACTATGCCTCTTAAGGTTGGAGTGGTAACCTTAAATACACCAATTCATGTCATACCTTATGAACTTTCATGCAATCTTATGTTAGGCAGACAGTGGATCCATGCCATGAACGGTGTACTTTCTACTCTTCATCACAAAATGAAATACATTTACAACAACAAAGTATACACCCTTGACACCAACCCTAAACCTTATAGTGCCTTACAACTTGACAACACCAAAGTGAACCCCTTAAACACATTAACACCAACCACACAAGTGGAACCTACAAAACAAAATGACAACAACATTGAACATCACATGACATTATTGGAAGACAACTGGGGTTCCTTGGATTTTTGAGCATGACTTCATGGGTGAATAAAAAATCATCCACAAAGATTCAAAAAAGGGAAAAGACACAACACTCATCTCAACACCAACTTCAGAAGACCTTTCAAAAACATCCACCTCAATCACTTTAGACAAAGAAGCAAACTACACAACAAACTTTGATGAAAACAATAACGAACAACCACCCAATCCAAAAGCCATGAAAAAGCTTTATGGAAAAGGTTATGAGCTTATGAAACAATAGGGATATAGTGGAAAAGGATGTGGTGCTTGATAACAAGGTATCCGCAACCTTATCAACCCTTTCACACAAAAAACAACCCATGGGCTTGGTTATTGTCCTTTTTCCAAACCTTCACTCAACATCCACAATCTCACACAACACACTCCTAACTCATCCTTAACAACTGGTGGTCTCAAACATCATCCTTTACCAAACATGCAACACATAACTACACCTTCACTTAATGTCAATATCATCTCACAAAATGTTCATGATTTGACTTTGTTAGATTTTATACCTTCCTATAATGGGAATAATAAAATCTCACAATCTAGAGACACTTGTGTAAGTATGACATCCACTACTAAGCAACTTGTATCCTTGAAACAAATTACAAGACCATCTTCTCCCCTTGATCAAGAGGATATCTTGTCGAGAATCCTCCAAGATCACTTCATCACCCTCCCTCCTAGAACTCAAAATAAATGCTCTGAAAAGACTTCATTCTATGCATATCATAGAGTTCATGGTCACACCACTAATGAATGTAATGCCTTGAGTCATAAAATCCAACATTTTCAGGAGTTTGGTATGCTTCCCTATGTGGGGGCACCTCATTCCTCTAATTGATGTTGATTTTCACTCTAGCATGCATTTTATCAAACATTTTGGCTCACCTTTGTCCTACACTTAGTGGGGGCAAGGGGTTTAGTAGCCTTGTCCTTGTATGTCACTTGTTGTTGCCTCCTTTGGCTAGTCGTTAACTTTTCATGAATACATAAGAGCAAGCTTGGGATGTGGACGACATGCCTTCAGTTAGCTTGCATATGACATACTTCTTTCTCTCTCATGATGTAGCTTGTACCAAAAACATATGACTTGGCATAGGGCTGTCTGAGTAAGCTCTCATGTCTTCCTCTCTTTCCTTCTACTTCAAAGCAATTGCTCGTAGTGCGGGTGCTCACAACTACTTTAAAGTGGGGGACATACATCACCACTCACATTTGACTGTGTGATTTTCTTTTTCTTGTGATTCCATCTCTTGGAAGCATTAGGTACAATGTTACCCAGCATGAGATTGTTTGCACTTATCCTCTCTTGGAGACATTGAACATGATGTTCCCTAAGATGAGACATTGCATGAACAAAGAAAAATCCCTTTGAACAATCCTTAACATTATTTTTCATTAATAATGTCTTAAAGTATTAAAGTCTTTTTTCTTTGTGGCGCCTTGTTAAAATTATCAGCAGGTGTAACTTTAATATGGTTGAGTGGGAAGCCCAACTAGCAACATGAATTTTACCAATAGCCACCTTTGTGTTTGTGAGTGCATACCAACTAGCGTATGTTCTTCACCTTTTGGTCTTTCTCACCCCATGGACGATCAAAATTTTCGCGGCCCCAGAGTGAGTATGTTGTGGACTTCTCACCCCACAGACAACCTGAAGTTCTATAGCCCCAAAGTGAGTACATCTTTTCCACCTCGTATTTCTTTCCATCTTTCCTTTACATGGTTTTGTATCTTAGGGGCTTGACCTACATGTGGATCGCTCTTGAATGTCTACTTTCATGTGAGTTTGAAGCAAATTCATCCTCTCACTAAAGTGGGGGCTAAATGTGCCATAGAAAAAAGTACCCTTTTCTTGACATGGGATTAATTGGACTTAATGAGGCCTTGATTCAGGTGTTGTGAGGCATTGTAAAGGTGTTGTAGAGTCATGTAAAGGACTTTGACACTTTTTTAGACTTAATTAACCTATTTCTTCCTAATTCAACATTATAAAATGTGTTTAATAACATTATTACATCAATCTAGAAGGTTCTTAAATTATTACAAAATATGTCTGCATTCATTGTTTTTTGCTCTAGTCTGTGTGGACTCATTTTGAGTGTTGTAAGTGTATTTTAATCACGCTCACATTGAATTTTGTCCCAAGCCTATTTGACATTTGTCATCACTAATAGGCCCTATTAACCCATGTTGTGCATCTTGATTGCATAGTTTTTGATCAAATAACCAACACTTGGTCATCCTTATAAGCCCTAATTTCTTCTCAACAATTCCATCTATCAAAAATACCCCTATGGGACCCATTTCACCATTAGTAGCTGAATGAGTCCCATTGGAAGAACCGACCCCCAAAGGGGTTTTGAGTAGGAAAAATTAGGTTTGAAGTTTAATTTTCTCCATGTCGGCCTTAGGGATCAAATTAATGGGAAAATAAGATGAATTTCCTATAAAATAACCTCTCTTATCTCATTTTTACATCCATTAATTTAATTCACATATTCATCCAACAATCTTCCATCTTAAGTCAAGCAACAGGGTTTTTTCATTGCAAGTCATTAAGAAAGCTTCTAAGGACATTCAAGGGCTAAATCTTCTCCATTGCTACAGAAATCCAAGATCAACATCATGAAAATCTAATCTATTCCACTATTTCATGGGTTTAATTGCCAAATTTTGCCAAGAAACCCCCATGGTCTTGTGTGTTTACATGTTTAGGACTGGAAGCTTGGAAATCAAGTTGCCAAGACTTCTTCTCATTCATCAAAATGCTTCAAAAATCAGTTTTGGAAGTGGACACCTGTAGGGCATCAAAGTGAAAATCGGAGCTTCAGAATGGTGCAGCGGATGGTGGATCGTTCCGATACAATTTGGTAGGTGGTGGTCTGGTAGTCTGGTTCCACCAAAATAGCACAAACTTAGAATTTGCATTCATAATCAATCAATTAGTTCATATAAATACATTTAGATCATCTCATTTAGTTCAAATAACATCATACATAACATAAATTGAATGAACCCTCTAGATTTTGGGTGTGGGATCTATCTCTTTTCATTAGGTGAATGACCCTAATTGAGTAAAAGAGACAAAGCATTTCGAGTCCCTAAAATCTATGTTTCATGAATATAGAAAAATGGGAGGTTGGTTTATAGTAGGGGCTGAATATTTTGACTTAGGATTTAATTGAGAACAAGGTTTGTAGAGTACATTATAACAAACAAAGATATTTGAAAAGCAATTTATATATTTTTATGGATAATTGGATGGATAGATTAATTAAAGCAAAGCTATGTGTGTAGTAAAAGATATGAATTTGGCTTATTTAACCCGAAGATGTTATAAAGCACTTAAATTTGGTGAAGAAATTATTTTATATCTCTACATTTATTTGGAGCATTGTATAACATTTTAAACCCCATGTTATAGTGCACTTCTTTATTGTTATGTGACAAGCAATGCACGAGAGATTAAGAAGCATTTGCATAAAATAGAAGATTGATTTTTGCATTTCCACATCAATTATTTTTAGTTGGAAATTGATTATGGAAATGTAAAATAAAACCATAGGCCGTCTTCATTATTTACAATGTATCCATTATTTCCAATCTCAATTAATTAATTACCAATGATTTTAATGAATAATATTAGGATAATTATTTTTGAATAAAATTTTTCTTAATAAATCACATTTTATAAATTGAATACAATTTAAATTTGTAAATTATTAATTTTGTTAATACTAATAATTTCTTTCCAAAATTTAAGGAATTATGTATTTTAGTTTAATAGTATCTATATTTGATGTTTTTGTATAGGTTAGTCAATCATTTGATTAATTACTATTTAATTATCTTAAGATAAGGCAATGAATGCGAGATTAATAACCATCTGGATAAAAGAGGAAAATGATCTTTGATTTTTTTATTTAATTATTTGAATAATAATATTTTTTAAAAAGTGATTTTAATTAATAATCTTAGGAGAATGATTTTACAGTCAATTTTTTCTTAAAAAATTACATTTGGAAAATTAAATACAATTTAAATGTTTAAATAATTAGTTTTGTTAGTAATAATTATTGCCCTCCAAAATTTAAGGTATGATATAATTGTAAGAACTAATAGTAGTCAAAGATGAAAGATCCCCATAGTCATTTAAGAGTAATTTATACCATTTTAGATGGAAAATGAATGAACAAACCTTAGGAGAAGAAGAATGCAATGGCAGGAGACACGCATTTTGCATTTTTACAATAATTGAATTAAAAGGTATGTCTTGTTTTGTGGGGAAATAATGATTTATTTGAGCTGGAAAAAGATGTTCTACTGAACCCATTAGAATAAGAAAGAAAGCATTAAAAGTAACTAAGTATATAAACTTGAATATGACATTAAGAACTATTTGCATTAAAATGGGAAAATGGTTTTTGTGTTTTAGAATGAAAATTTATCAATTGGAAATTGGCTATCAAATTGTAGATCATGTGTTATATTCCTAAGATCAAATTAACAAGTATGCTTTTGAAAAAGTGATTCCATTAGTATAGTTATGTCTTTTATTAGTAAGATTGAATAAAAAAGTATTATTTTAAAAACCTATTTTTTTATTTGAATATTAGTTATAATGGTCATCACAAATGAGCTTTCCAAAAAGGAAAGATGTTATAAGTAGTATTTACTCCGTAATTTTGGGAATGCGATGAAATGATACACATAATTTTTATTGCTATTTTAATTGAATTAGAAGGTACACATTTTTTAGAGGGAACATTAGAAAGATGTTACTAAATTTATAAAACGATTTGTGTACACATGTATATATGTAAGAAAAAATGTATGGCGTTAAATGGAGAATGACAAAACCAACACTTGTTTCCCTCCCTACCATGTTGGAATCATGAAGGCCCATGGACTATACCCAGACCCCTGAGCAAGAGAAGAATGAAATGTGCATGGGAGATGCCATAGAGATTCACCATACATTATTATTTTAATTAAATTAGAAGGTATGCCTTGTCTTGAGGAAATATGAAAAACATGATAGTAAATATATATAAGAACTTGTGCACACATGTATGTATGTAACAAAAAATATATGATGGGAAATATAAAACCACAAAAGTCGTGCTCGTTTTCCACCCTACCATATTGGCATCATG
The DNA here is from genome assembly GCA_007258455.2 of Sequoia sempervirens. NCBI lineage: Eukaryota > Viridiplantae > Streptophyta > Pinopsida > Cupressales > Cupressaceae > Sequoia > Sequoia sempervirens. The sequence goes on from VDFB02329887.1 coordinate 51,893, forward strand.
GAGCCCCATGGACTCTAGGAAAACCCCTAAGCAAAAGAAGGATGAAACGCCCACGGGAGATGTCACAGAGTTTCATCATACATCACACAATACAAATCTTGGGAAAACTCTGTTGTTTCCATATATAATTTTTTGATATTGTTGTGTTTTCTTTGATGTGGCAACTTGAAAGAATAAACATATCCCAGTTTTCAAATCCCTTTGCATGCTTAAACCTAGTTCCTGTAAATGGAATACAAAGGTATGTTAGTCGACAAGAAAGGAAAATAAAAAAGGAAGGATAAAAAGAAAGTATACATGCAAAATTAATATATACAATGTGAGGCTAAAAATAGTGAATAGTTTTTACAATTAGTTAACCAAAGTTGTCTATTGACAATGGGAAAGTATCATACTTACATACACTATTGATTGTGTTCAACAAGGATGAGATGCATTGGATTGAGTCATAGGAGGATGAAAGAATTTGAAATAGATAGTGTAGAATACACTAATTTTCTTGAATGCATATTATATTTCTATAGCAATATAAACAAAATAATATATATATACAATAAAAGAGGTTAGCACTATTTGTTGTAAATAGAAACAAATAAAGTGGAATATTTTGAATGCATGGAATCTTGGTAAGGGATTGTCTATAAGTAATCTATTGGAGAAGTTAAAAAGAGAGCCATGGAAACAATGAGAAATGCAATGATTGGTAGCATGGGATTTGAAGGAAAAAAATGTAGTCACATACAAAATGAAAACCAAGCCAACCATGACATTGTAAATGGTTTAGTTGAAAGGAGCAAAAAACACCATTCTCATGTGCTTCTAGGGATAAACAATGTGCTGCTATCAATAGATTTTTTTTCCACTAAGAAGCACATGAGAGCGATGTCTATTTGCCGTTCACAACCATGTAAACCCACACTCGTTCTCCTCCCTACCATATTGGCATCATGAAGCCTCGTGGGATCTAGCCAAACCCTCGAGCAACAAAAATAGGTAAGGTCCATAGAAAATCTCAAGGATTCTTATGATATAGATCACATGATAACAAAAATAGAAAAATTGTAAAACAACTATTAGGAAAACACTTAAGAATCACAAGTGATAGATGGTCAAAAACCCACATTAAATAGTTTGATACAAGACAAGCAATCTAGTTGAAGCAAATAATGACAAATGGAATGGATAGTATAGAGTTTGTGTTCAGCAGGGAAGTATGTGTCAAAAAATTGTATCCATGTATATAAGCAACAAGAAATACACAATGATGGAAGGAAAAGGCAATATACCCATGCTCTCTCTCCTTCCCACCATATTAGCATCATGAAGCCTCGCAAAAATATGATGAAACATAATGGTACAAGGAAAAAAATCTATCAGACAATTGGCTTCTCAATTCCAAATTCAAGCTACATTATTTGTCACTAAACACTATAGAAAAATAGGTAAATTGTAGAACTATTAAGACTATACGTAAGAACCACTGGATAACAAACTGTTCTTCATGATACTCTTTTTCCAAGTTCACCATAGTAGACCCTTGATTTTTGTAGATTGCTTAAGAATAACAGCTAAATGATAGATGATCAAAAACCCATAGTGAACATATTCATACAAGAGAAGCAGTGTATGTAAGAGTTGACCTGTCAATTCAAAATTTGAACTACATTCTTTGATAGTAAGCCCACATTAATCAAAAATTGTAAATGCAATGGATAACAATAATCTATGCAAAATGGCTATAAGGCCAAAGAGTTAATTGGGAAAAGAACAATTTGGTGTGGGGAAATTGAAACAGACAAGGAAGAAATAATACAATGAACATATTGATGTAACATGATTGTAATCCTACATAATTTGCAAGCTTTCCTACTTACATAAGAAAACCTGGGTAGTTTGTTCAAGGGAGCTTCAAGTAGATCAGGGAAAAAATAATCTCATGAAAATATATTGATAGAGGATTGAAGTTATGTTCTTTGTTAATAAATAGTGAAGACAAATAGAGAAATTGTATAGGTGTTAAAATAAGCACTATTTGCTACAAGTCATTTTACATGAGTTTTTTGCATAAATGCTTTGTGTATAATATTTAATGCGAAGCAATGTAGCCTGAATTCATAGTTAAGTTTGTGGCGCTATACTCATTTTTCAGAGATTGATGCATCATATAGTTGTTGTCACAACCTAAAGAAGATAAGTATCATCATTAAAAATTGAGGTTGAATAATTGATTTGGAAAGCTGAAAAGATATCTATATACGTGTGTAGGGGGAAAATAGTTTAGTGGCTTTTAATTATTATTCTAATAGCTCTTTTATTTATTGAAAATGACTCTTTCGATAATGCAATTTAATCAATATACTTCCTTGCACATTTTGCATCACATTAGTGTCAAAACCCTCCAACCTGCTATCGAAAGCAATAATAAGTAGAGAATGAAAAACATGAAGAATAAATTAATCATTTATGCAAAATACCCATGTGAAACACACACACACACACACATATATATATATATATACATGTAAACAAATATATATATATATATACACACACACATGCATACATATACATATATATATATATACATGTATGAATATACATACATATATACATGTATATATAAATATGTATACACACATGTATATAGACGTAACTCTTCGTAACTCTTCGTATCTGTTCAATTTATTTGTTAGAAGTTTCCAACAGGATTTTCGTTAGCCCAACATTGAATAAGACTTGTCATGTAATAGCTCTATTATAATTTCTCTATTTGTCTATAATATTTAGTCTGAGGGAATATAGCTTGAATTTTTTACTAAGCCTATGGCATTATGTATATATATGTGTGTGTGTGTGTGTATGTATATATACAAATATATATACACACACACACACACACAGAGATGTATACACGTGTATATATATGAAATTTGTTTGGTTGTTGTTAAGTGCTATTCTTTCTAATATCTCTTCCTATCTATTCAATTTATTTGTTTGAAGTTTCTAATGGGATTTTCGTCAGCCCAAGTGTGAATAGGATTTGTCATGCAATAGCTCTGTTACAATTTCTTTATTTGTCGTTATCTGTGTGTATGTTTAGCATTGCAACCATTACCATAGGAGCAATTGTACTTATTTGTGTGTAGGGTTTAGGGTTGTATGAAACTATTAGCATATTAGAGATAAAATTACTTTGGTGGCTGTTTAGTGTTATTCTAATAGCTCTTTTACAATTTCTCTATTTGTGTATTATATGATGAAACAATCTCTACAAAACGTGTTTTGTGGCTTTTAAGTGTTATTGTAATAGTTCTTTGATCTATTCAACTTTATATCTCTAGTTGATATGCTATTTGTTTGAAATTTCTATTTGTTAAGAACAAAGCATTATTTTGACAATGCAACTAAATCAATATATTTTCTTGCATATTTTGGAATACATATTCATAATGCCAGAATGGCTATTCTGAAAATGCAACTGAATCAAAATATTTTCTTGCATATTTTTGAGTATACATTCCCACTACATGTATATATAGATACACACACACACACACACACACACACACACACACATATATATATACAAAATTCCACAGACTTAATAAAAAATTCAAGCTACATTCCCTAGCAGGGTATGTGCAGGATCATGATGGGCCAAAAAGTGGCGATATGATGGGTATTTGTAGGGTATGTGGCTGATGACTTTTTACCCAAAATTGATGATGAAATGAAAAGGGTTTTAAAGGAGATTCTCATATTTCCACCAATATAAATTATTCTTTACTTTGAATTTAATAAATAATTATTATTTTTTCTATTTGAATTATGACTAAAGTCCTAATTGATAGGTTGATTGAAAAAATCTATAGCTTTCAAATGGTATCACATTTTTGAATCCAAAACATGTGTCACATTATATGCTTCACATACTATAGGATTAAAAAAAATTGAATTTCATGAAGTTTTGACCAAGTTAAGGTGGTTAGACATATGAGTTTTTATATTTTTAAAATTTGTAATAAAAAATCATAATTAATTATTTACTTGGAAAAAATTATAAAAATATGCATCACATTGGTACATGAGTCTGTACTTATATCTAAAATCTTATAAAAAATATTATCATTTTATTGTGGTTAGGGTGGTCGGACAAACACCTACTTCTTTTCCATGAAATTTAAGTACTATTGCATTGAAATTTCAAATTTTCACCAAAAAGATTTTTATTTTTTAAATAAACATAGTAGTTTAGAAACTACATTCAATTTTCTATAGATTCTATTCTTACATATTTTTAAAATAATATAGATAACTTATTCAAATTTTTACGTCAAGTTTCCTAACTCTAATTTTTCTAAATTTTTTGCCACTTAAGGGCTTGTTTTTTCCATGATGATCCTGCATATATTATAGATAAATAGAGAAATCGTAATAGACCTATTGCAGGACATTCCTATTTTGGATTTGTTGGTGATTAGGATTGGACTGACTAGTGGGGAGTTCACCAGGTTTTGTTGTGGCAACGTGGAGATTCACAAATACATGGGTTGATAGTGGTGGAGAGTTCTTTAACAATTTTCCTATTTCTCTGTAATATTTAGTGCCAAATAATGGAGCTCGAATCTAAAATACATGCATGTATATATGTAACCATTCATCCAACCTTTGGTGTATTGCTTATATATATATATATATATATACAAAATGCCACAGACTTAATCATAAATTCAAGCTACATTCCCTGACACTAAATATTATAGACAAATAGAGAAATTGTAATAGACCTATTACAGGATAAGTCCTATTTTGGATTTGTTGGCGATCAGGATGTGACCAGCCGGTGGGGAGTTCACCGGGTTTTGTTGTGGCAACGTGGAGCTTGGAAAATATGTGGGTTGGCGGTGGTGGAGAGTTCTTTAACAATTTTCCTATTTCTCTATAATATTTAGTGCCAAATAATGGAGCTCCAATTTACAATATAAGTATGTATATATGTAACCATTCAGGAAGCCTTTGGTGTATTGCTTTTGATGAAGTTGCCGCTGGTTTGCTGCAAATTCCTGTAAAAGACCTCTACATGTTGCAGGACAGCTCTAAGTCTACAACAGATCTGTTTCAATTTGACTGTCATACATTGGCTGCTACAAATACACAACATATTCTATTATGTCGACTACATTTCTGAGCCATTTTATACATATACATGTATACATGTATATATATATACATATATACATGTATATATATATATAGATACATACACATGTATACATGTATATATAAATATACACACACAGACATTTATATACATGTTTATATATATGTATATATTCATAAATACATGTATGCATATTTACTAATAGTTATGTGGCAATTTGCCTATTTCTCTATAATACTCAGTGCTAGATAATGCAACTCCTCTTATATACAATTACTCTATTTGTTAGCAGAGTAAAAAGAATGTGGGCACCATATTAAAATCAAAGCCATATGAGCTCAATGAATGTGCAAATGTATATATGGAAACACAAAAATATATTACATTCATATTTGTAAAACATGAGTCTTAGATAGGTTGTAGGCATACCTTGTGGGTGCAACTGGGTGTAGTATGAACAAAAAAAAAGACGGTGTGCTCTCCACCCTACCATATTGGGTCATGCAGCCTCATTTCCTATCACAAAATCCCTAAGCCAGAGCATACTTTTCTAACCACAAATCTTAAGCATTATGCATTGTCAAAATCTCATAGCATTAACTTGATAATTTTCTTTAGTTCAAATCACTGCTATACATTTTTTTTTAAGTATGTATAGTTGTATATGATTTATGACAAAGGATTTGACACGTAGTCATAAAATAAGAGATGGCACCATATTAAAATAAAAAACATGGAAGATGAGTGAATGTGTGAATATATATATGCAAAGATAGGAAAAAATTACGTGCATATTTGCAAAATAAAAGTGCTAGATAAGATCTACACATACCTTGTAGCTACAACTGGATGTAGTCTAAATAGAAAGAAAGAAGGCTTGTTCTCCACCCTACTATACTGGGTCATGCAGCCTCATGGGATTTCAACAAACCCCCGAGCAAGGACATACATTTCCCACCAGTATCATCAATGGTGAAGCCAATGGTTGGGTACATAAGTTTGTTGTTTCTAGATATTTGATTGTGTTCAAGTTTTTTTTGTTCATAAAACTGAAACACAATCAAATATCTAGAAATAATAATTCTCAAGCATTATAGATTGTGGAAGTCTCATAGCATTAACCTAACAATTTTCTTTAGTTGAAATTAGTGCTATACATTTTAAAAAATATATTTAGTTATCATTTATGAAAAAGAATTTGACATGTAGTCATGAAATAAGAGATGGAATAAAGGACATATAGGCTTACCTTCTATATAAATAGAATGTAGTTGGAGCGTTTACACCATTGCGAACATGTGATGAAAAAGCTATATAGTATTGTGGACATGTGTAGTTACAGTTGGCAATGTTTGCAATCTAAAATGGTTTCAATCACATATAGTTAGTGACAAGAAAAATTTGAAGTTTAGTGTGGCAAACATGTGTAATTGGTAGATAATATATAAATTAATAAATGTAAATAGTTGTATAGCTTATAAGCAATAATATGCAATGCCTCTACAATACAAAAGATCACATAAACAAGCTGCAAGTATACCTTGTGCAAAGGATGGGACAAGCTCAGTAAATGTATGAATATATATAAAAAAACATAGGAATAAATTACATTGATATTTGCAAAACAAAAGTCTTAACATCCCATAGTGAACATTAAAAAAGAAAGACACAATAAATAAAACTTAAAAACATGGAGAATAGAAAAGGTGAACTACAATAATGAATAGTTTGTTATGAGCAAATCAAGATTGATACAACACAAGCAATGTATGTAACAGTTGGCATGTCAATTCAAAATCCAAGCTACATTATATGGAACTAAATATTGTAGACAAAAATGAGAAATTGTAAAAGAACTATTGTTTTTAAGTTTCAAAATTCTCAAATTTTGTAGATTGGTATAAAGTAGAAAGATGACATTCACGTGTACCTTTACACTACTTTCAATTTTTTACTACAGATTATAGCAAAAGATTTCTGCATGTTGTTGGACAGCTCTAAGTCTAGAAGAAATCATGTTGCTATCAATATTTAGTAGTAAATTAGTGTTATTCTAATAGCTCTTATACAATTCTCTATTGTTCTTCAATGTTTATCACCAAAGCATGTATTTTGAATCTTGTATCAATATGTTTCAAATTTTTTTAGCTGTGTATAAGTTTAAAGAAATGGGAAAGGTTTTTCTTACATAAAAAAATTTAGGGTTGCATCATATAATTCTTGTCATAACTTGAAGAAAGTAGGTATTACCATAAAGAACTAGGTTTCAAGAGTTCAATTAGCAAGTTGAAAAGATAGCTTTATGAGTGTTTGGAAATGTAGTACATAGAATACAATATGTTGTGCATTTGTAGAACCTAATGTATGATGGTGAAAGGGAAAACCACAAAACCCATGCTCGTTCTCCTCCCTGCCATATTGACTTCATGAAGCCTCATGGGCTCTAGCCAAACCCCTGAACAAGAAAAATGTGTAACACCCATTAAAAATTTAATGGAGCCATATCATATATCAGACAATGGCGAAGTAGGGGAAATTTTGTTGTTGCTATATATCATTTCTTATATTGGACTATTTTTTTTCATGCAACAACTTTTAAAAGATTGATATGTTGATAAAGAGATGCCTATAGATAATTTTCATCATAAGGTCTAATACCTTTTATACAATTCTTTATTTGTCTTCAATATTTACCAGCAAAGGATGTAGCTTGAATCTTGTATCAATATGTTTCAAATTTTGTTATTTGTGTATAAATTTAAAGAAATGGGCAAGGTATTTTTTACATAAAAGGATTTTGGATCACATCATATAATTATTGTCATAACCTAAAGAAACTACGCATTATCATAAAGAACCAACTTAGTATAGATGATTTAGCAAGTTGAAAAGATAGCTCTATGAACGCGGAGAAATGTAGTCGGCATAATAGAATATGTTGTGTATTTGTAGAAGTCAATGTATGATGGTCAAAGGAAAAACCACAAAACCCATTCTCATTCTCCTCCCTGCCATATTGACATCATGAAGCCTCATGGGATCTAGCTAGACCCTCGAGCAAGAAAATTATGCAAGGCCCATAAAAATTTCAATGGAGCCATACTATATATCAGACAATGACGAAGCAGGGGAAATTTTGCTGTTTGCATATATAATTTCTTATATTGTACTATATTTTTCATGCAACAACTTTTATATGATGGATATGTTGCTAAAGAGATGCCTATACATAATTATCATCATAAGCTCAAAATATTCTCTTAGTCTAAACCTCTTTGTATGCCTTGAGTTCTGCCATTTTCGTATGGTCCTTAACTGTTTCCCTAAGAGTTTTTTGTGCAATTTCCCTGTTTGTGTTTAATATTTACTGCCAATTATTGTCTATAATATTTAGTAGTGAATAAGTGTTATTCTAATGCCTCTCATACAATTACTCTATTTGTGATCAATATATACATGGGTATATTCATGTTTGAAATAGAAATAATAGTGTGTTGCTAATAGTTTTCTTATTTCATAGATTTGAAATTCTCCTGAGACTTCCATTCTTTAAAATATGGAGAATAGAAAAGGAAAACTAAGGTAACGAATAGTTTGTTATAGGTAGCTAGAAGAAAGGTTATCATGAAGAACAATTTATTCTACGAAAGTTGAAACATATAAGGTAGAAAGAAGTTTACAATTATCTAGATTTGTATCTGCAAAAATAACAGGCTCACTAGGTGAAAATAGTTTCATGTTTATGAATTGCATGTCATGAGCTTGATGCATAGAGGCTTCATGAAACATTTCATGCTCTTGAGACCCTACTCCTTAATTACATCAATTGTTTCATGAAGCCTCTATGCACGAAGCTCATGCCTGCTGCCATGAATGAAAACTATTTGTTTACGCAAGGGTTAATGCATGTCGTTGTTGCTGAACGACAACACAAAAGACAGTAAATACAGTGTTCCATACTATGCTATGAAAAAGTATAAAAGTATAAATGGGAAAAGGCTAAAAAATAATATTGGGTTATTGGTACGAGAGCATTATATGGCTGACAATGATGAACTATTTTTTTGGAGTAGGTGTGCTAAAGTAGACGTATATATAGCATGCAATCGACATGATCATCATGTGGAATAAGAGACACGTAAAGTGCCATGCCAAGAAGCAAAACATATTGAAACATAGAGAATAGAACGAGTGAACAACATATCTATATATATATATGTATGTATGTATGTATGTATGCATAAATATATGCATGTAACATGTTTTACTAATATTTCTATTATAATTTCCCTATTTCTCTATAATACTAAATAGAAAATTATGCAACTCCTCTTATACAATTACTCTATTTGTTACTAGACTACACCTTTGGGTTGCTTTCAATTTCTTGCGTTTTTGTGTGTTTTTGTACCTCTTTTAAGGTTCTTCTTAATGTGGGTTTTTAGTCATCTCTTGTTTACTTGTCAGCCTTCAGTCTTTTTATAACAGTTGTTTTATAATTTCTCTATTACTCTATAATATTTGTTGCTAGAAAATGTAACTCCAATTTCAAATTCACAGGCCAACTATATGTTTGTGTATATGTATATCTTTAAATATATAAATTATATATATATATATATAGATCAATTGTGGTGCAATAGTGCAGCAAGAAGAAAATGCAATATTGAATATTGTAGTGTGGGAAAGTATACTCCAAAATATGCAAGAAAATATTTTGATTCAGTTGCATTGTCAGAATAGCCATTTTGGCATAATGAATATGTTCTCCAAAATATTTTGATACACATATATTTTGTTATATTTTTATGTGTAATTGCTACTTTACATATATCTATGGTTATACATGTAAATTCATATATGCTAATGTGCTTGAGCTTGTATGTATACTTGTAGGCTGTGTGAGTAAATTCAAGTTAAACAATGATAGTGAATAGTTTGATATGGGAAAAATAATATCATGAAACATATTGATATCAACCAAGCAATCTATGTAATAGTTTCCTTATCAATTATACATTTAAGCCACATTATTTAGCAACACATATCAAACACAAATATGGACACTACAAAAAGAACAATTAGGGAGACACTTGAGAAGCATAGGAAAATGTCACATGTTCAAAAATCAACATTAAATAGAAGAAGATCATAGAATGTTGTTCATTTTTTTAGTTATCTATGTGCATCTTTGTTGTTACACTAATTAACATAGGAGTGATTGCATGTGTGTGTGTGTGTGTGTGTGTGTGTGTGTGTGTGTGTGTGTGTGTGTGTGTGTGTGTGTGTGTGTGCAAAGGCTTACTGTGGAAGGATAAACATATTGGAGATAAAATTATTTTGGTGGTTGTTAAGTGTTATTCTTTGTAATATCTCTTTTATATGTTCGATTTATTAGTTTCAAGTTTCTGGCATTTTTTTTTGGTCAGCCTAGCCGTGAATAGAATTTGTCACATAACAGCTCCTTTGCAATTTCTCTCTTTGTCTATTGTTGTTGCATTCTAAAATGAGCCACAATGGTCTTGGTCTATACATATGTATATCTATTTCTACCTTTTCTATTGGTCACATTTCTTTGGGAAAGGCCAATATAAATGAAGAACCCAATGCTAGCAAAGAAATTTTTGTTACACCTTGTTTAGTTACTGATAGACTTTCAGTTTGGAGTGTATTCGAACATACCTAAAATTCTATCAGTATGTCAACAAGGTGTAACAATAATTTCTTCAATTGCATAGAGTTCTTCATTTGGGGCGAATGAAAATATTTTTTTTTTATAAAAAGAGGATTGAAAAATTAAATAAAATTTGAATTTTTAATAATTAATTTCTTAAATAATAATAATCTGTTCAAAATTTCAGACACAACATAATGTTACCTTTGTATTAGTTTTACATGCACTAGACCTAGATGCACATCTACATTTGAATACTATGTTTGTAGGAAAGTCCAAGATTCAAGGTGGGTTGTGTTGTTTCTTGTCTATTCTTAAAATTTCTCTTTTTGTTTTCGTATGTGCCCAATATAATGTGTCAAATATATTGTTTTTCTTCTTTTCCACGACCTTAATCATATTCAACTTAGTTGTGATTATGTCTAATTGCCAAACTATTGGGACCCCTAGGTATTTGATCAAGCAGCAAGACGAGCAAATCTTGTGGCTAGTCTCACCCTCTCCTTCTAAACGTGCCTCTAAATTTCATCTATAGCTGCCCCCAAAAAACAAAACAACCCTCCAAATATCAGCCCTATTAAAGCTTTGAACATTCATCAAAATGTTTGGATAGTGAAAGGGCATGTAACACATATTAGAGAGATGCTACATTATTTTCCACTCAATACTATAGACAAAGAGGGAAATTGTGAAAGAACTATTAGTTAAACATACATACATACATACATACATACATACATACATACATACATAGATATATCTATATGTGTGTGTGTGTGTGTGTGTGTGTGTGTGTGTGTGTGTGTGTGTGTGTATGTAAATGTATATATATATATATATATATTCATACATAGGCAATATTAAAGAAAAACAAGGAAATTGCAAAAAGAACTCTTACGAAGACACTTAAGAACCATACAAAAATGTCATAGTGTGGGAAAGTATACTATGATTAAGTTGCATTCTTGAAACAACCATTATGGTGTTGGTTTCATAGCATTTTGTAGAGGCTATTTGCTTGAAGTTCCCAACCATGAATAGGATTTTCCATCTAATAGCTCTTTTACAATTTTTTTTCTCTCTATAATATTTAGTGCTAGGCAATGTAGCTCAAAATTTCAATTAAGTCTGTATATATATATATATAAATACATGAGAACATATATATATATATATATATGTATACATCTATATATATATATGTATACATCTATATATATATACATGTATACACACACACATACATATATACATGTATATATATATATATATATACATATATACATATATATATATATACATGTATACATAAATTGGATAGTAAGTGTTTACTCACGCGAGGGTTAAGGTATTCTGATGTTGCTCTACAATGGGGGTAGTCAAAGTAAATGTGGGCAGCTGAAGCAAAACAAATATTGAATGTCATAGTGTGGGAAAGTATACTTTGATTAAGTTGCATTGTTGAAACAACCACTATGGTGTTCGTTTCATACCATTTTGTATATGCTATTTGGCCATTCTGCATGGATGTTTAGTGTTATGGTTTTGTGTGGATGTAGAAATTACAGTCAAATCTTTTTTGTTTCGTCATAAAATATGGTTAGGGTTTGTAATTTTTTCATTCTTTCTTTATTATTTGTAGTTATCTATGTGCATCTTTGGCCTTATACTCGTTACCATAGGAGTAATTGTAGTTAAATCTAGGTTCTTCCATCAAAAAATATGGTTAGGGTTGGTAATTTTATTACCCAATTGCAGATTAAGATAGGAGTGATTGTATATATATGGATATGCAAAGGGTTTATTATTTGTTTAAAGTTTTCGATGGGATTTTCATCATCTGAGCTATGAAAAGGATTTGTTGTGTAATAGTTGTTTTACAATTTCTCTGTTTCTTTATAATATTTAATTCCAACCAATGTAGCTCCAATTTTTTGCATAATGTGTGAGGAAGGTGAATGGTAAGTGTTTTCTTGTGTGAGGGTCAACACATTTTGTCATTGTTGTACGATGGGGGTGGACCAAGTAAATGAAATATTGAATGAACATGCAGGGTGGGAAAGTATACTTTGATTAAGTTGCATTGTTGAAATAGCCATTGTGGTGCTATATATATATGTATGTATGTATGTATGTATGTATTCTTTCTTCCTCATATATATATAAATGTGTACATATATATATACATGTGTACATATATATATATACATGTGTACATATATATATACATGTGTACATATATATATATATATACATCTATACATATATATATACATCTATATACATATGTATATATGCATAAATACATGTATGTATGTCTTACTAATAATTCTTTCACAATTTCCCTATTTATCTATAATACTGAATGCCAGATAATGCAACTCCTTTATACAATTATTCTATTTGTTAGTAGACTGAAAATAATATGGCCACCATATTAAAATCAAAAGCATGGGAGCTCAATGAATGTGCAAATGTATATATGCAAACACAATAATAAATTACGTTGTTCAAAATCTACATAATCATCTTTGTAAGAATTTGAACTTAGATCAATCAAAAAGATACCAAGCAACAAACGGTACAAAATGTGTATAACACCAAAGATACATAGAGTATATATACGTGTCTATATATGTATATATATATGTATGTATATGTGTGTATATATATATTCAAATATATATGTATATATATACATGTACATATAGATATACATACATATACATATACATATACACACACTTTCCATCCTTTGTTTATTTTTTTGCAGTTATCTCCATGCATCTTTGGCATTATCCATTGCCATAGGAGTAATTGTAGTTAAATCTTCTTTCTTTCATCTAAAAATACAACAATGTGAAATGTAATTACCAAGGTGCACGTTGCCAAAAAAAACCCGGTGAGTGCCCTATTGACTAAGACACCCTGGGTGTTGACAAATCCAATTCATGACTAGCATGACGAAAATCCCAATAGAAACTTCAAACAAAATAGCCTTATATATATATATATGTTTATACATCTGTATATATATGTATATATGTATAAATACATGTATGTATTTTTTATTACTAGTTCTGTTATAGTTTCCCTATTTCTCTATAATACTGAATGCCAGATAATGCAACTCCTCTTATACAGTTACTCTATTTATTAGAAGACTAAAAAGAACACAACCACCATATTAAAATCAAAAGCATGCGAGCTCAATCAACATGCAAATGTATATATGCAAACACAAGAATAAATTACGTTGCTATTCAAAATCTGCACCATCCTCTTTGTAAGGATTTGAACTTGGAGAATGCCAATGCTTTTCATCTACATATATGGATATGTATATCTTCCTATATGTATCAAACCAACACCGCAATCGCTCTTTCAACAATACAACTTAATCAAAATATAGCTTCCAACATGACAACATTGAATATTGCATTTACTTCGGCCACCGCCATCGAACAAAATCAACAAGATGCATTAACCCACATTAAATAGAACTTTAAAAAATGGAGAATAGAAGAGAAAAACTACCATAATGAAGATTTTGTTATGGAAGGAGTTGAAAGAAATGAGAAAGAAAGAATATAATGAAACATATTGATATAAGACACTGCCATCCCACGTAATTTGAAAGCCCCACCGCTTACATACATAGACCAGGGTAGTTTACATTCCAGGGAGCCTCAAGTAGATCAAGGGGAAAAGAATATCATGAAACATATTGATACATGATTCCAGGCAATGTAGCTCAAATTTTTGATCAAGCCTGTGGCATTATACCCATTTTGTATAGGTTATTGCTAATCATTGGCTTTACGAGTTCTATTTAATGTGGGTTTGGTTCCAAAGAATGCAGCCTGAATTTTCAATTGACAATCCAACTCTTACACAGACTAAGTCTTGTATGAATATATTTAGTGTGGGTTTTCGACCATCTGTGATTTACCTATAATTGTTAAGTGTTTTTTCTAGTAGTTGTTTTATCTATTGTTCACCTCTAATTCCTATTAAACACAAATTGGAAAACATGAACAATAAAATAATCACTTATGCAAAATACCCATGTAAAACAACTAACATGTTCTGGAGCATAATAACCACAAACAAAAAACAAAACCCAAAAAAATTACTAACCCTAACATATTTTTTTGCGAAAGAAAGAAGATTTAACTCTAATATATCCATCCATACAGAGCCATAGTCTCTTTCAAGTCTCCAAAATGGGTATAACTGCAAAGATACAAACTACTAACCCTAACCTTATTTTTTGGTGAAAGAATTTTTTTTAACTGCAATAAAAAACCATCTTTATAGACCTATAATCTCTTTGAAGTCTCCAAAATGGGTATAACAACAAAGATACAAACAAATAACAATGAATAATAAGCAGAGACTGAAACACATGAATAATAAATTAATCATTCACATAGAATACACATTTAAAACCACTTATAGATTATGTGACAAAACAGTCTTAAAACACTCCAAAATGCTATAAATGGAGCCGAAGGCGACGATTTTTACAATACTCTTCTACCAAACCAACACCACAATGGCTCTTTCCACAATGCAACTTAATCAATATATTTTCTCGCACATTTTGCACCACATTAGTGTTAAAAACCTCCAACTTGCTATCAAAAGGAAGAATAAGCACAAAACGAAAGACATGAACAATAAATAATCTGCTATCAAACCAACACCACAATGGCTCTTTCGATAATGCAACTTAATCAATATAGTTTCTTGCACATTTCACAATGCATCAATGTTAAAACCCTCCAACCTACTATCAAAAACAACAATAAATAAAGAAAAAAAGACATGAACAATAAATTACTCATTTCTACAAAATACCCATTGAAAACGACTTATATATTTCGTGGCACAATAGTTTTACAACCCTCTAACCTACTAAAAAATGGAGCCAAAAGGTGACGATTTTAACAATATTCTAGTATCAAACCAACACCAAAATGACTCTTTTGACAATAGTATACTTTCCCACACAACAACATTGAATATAGCATTTACTTCGTTCGCCGCCACCTTACACCAACAAAAGGATGCACGACAACAAACACTTACCATTCACCTTCCCTGTAATGAGGACACCATTCTTCACCACCACCAACCCACGTAATTACCAAGATCCACGTCGCCAAAAAAAAAACTGATGCCCTCCCTGTCGGCCAACACACCCTCGGTGCCGACAAGTCCAATTCACAGTTGCGCTGACAAAAATCCCAGCGGAAACTTCAAACAAAATAGCCTATTGGCTAATAAAGTAGTGTTCAATTTATTATGTGACAAAGGTATATGATGCGAGTATTTAATTTTGTTGGATAAGTTTTATGAGTGATTTTGTATTAAGGTGCATGGTTTGATAATCTTAATTGAATCTTTCATCCATAACTCATCACATAGTTTGTTATTTTTCACAATATTTTGAATAAAGATCTCTACATTGCATAACATATCTATATTGATTGTAAAATAAAATATATACACAAACCATAATACAAATTATATTTCTCAAAAATCTAACAAATAGATTTTTTTTTTATAACTTTGTTTGACCCTCAAAATGTTGTAGAAATGCCAAATGTGAATGAATAAAACCAATACATATTATTTGAAGGAAAAAGAGTTCAGTAAAGGACAAAAATATACATCGAAAATGTCATCTACAAGAAACTTAGATTTATCTGTGCCCTCTTTATTTCACTGAATTTAAAAGTTTTCTTAAGTAATTAAAGAGGTGGCGACTGTCCCCACTCAAACTATCCCAACCATCACGACTCTCTGCCTATCCCACCATATTAGGAGGTAGGGAGGCGTAGTGGGAGAGTTGGGGCCACTCTAAAGATGGGACGAGGGAGAGATTAGTACTGTCGTTCACTGAAAGTCCAATCTTTGTGATAGCGACTGGTTAAATAGTTTTCTTTCACTTCTTCTCTTTGAGTATATCAGCAATAATCTTGTCGCTCATAGTTTTATTCGATCTTGGTATTATGTTCATAAAGAGCAGAAGGGTAAGTTCCAATGGCCAGTTTTTTACAGATTTCACCCTTCAAGATGGTACTATAATCAACGATGAAATGGCATGGTCCTATTCTCCGTCTGGTGGAAACCCGGGAGGTAGTTCACTAAACACAACATGTTCTTAGAATAGCTATTGCTACGGCATGATTGAAGGTGTGTTTCAAAAGAATGAAATCACTGTGGATCAGTAGGTCTCTGGATCCTAGTATGAAAAGACTGGATTGGTCCAACCTATTGTGTGTCAGTTCTTAGCTGTACTAGGATCAGTAGAACAACAGCAAGTGGGACCAACTTACTCCCTTGTTGACCTCTAATAGAAGGTTTGTTAATTCGATTATGTCAATTCCATTTTGGTCGTACCACATCGGCTTGTCCAGATCCCGGGATTTCAGAAGTTTCAACGAACTCTTTCATGCATGTGGGGTGTCGAGAGAGATAGCACTCTCAAGTCAGCTACTCGACGAGCGGCAAATAGCTTTATTGGCTCCTGTCTCTACACCAGAGAAAAGAAGTTCGAAAAGAAATCTGAAGAAACATTTTGAAGCCCACTAACATTAGGGGCCCATCTGTAGCATGTAGCATTATGATTGCTGGTTATAACATGTTGCCATTTAGCTTCGTACTATCTGTAGTAGCACTGGGAGGTTGTCTGTCTTTGGGAAGCAAAGGAGATAAGATAAAATCAAAATAGACGATTCCTTGGCCATCACATGATGGAGATTGGATTATATATGCAATATGATATGAAATCCTCTCCCTCTCTCGTTCCGCCCTTTCCCAGTCCCTATTGTGCGATGGGATGGGGATTTGAGCACCGAAAGGAGGATATTGACTATCACCTTCCATGAGATGTCCTATCTATAGAATAGGTGGGTATCCATCGTTTGAAAAAAAGATATACGAAGGAGACGTGGTGTATGATTTTCTTATAAAAACAAATATCATTTCTATGTTTTTTAATATGTAAAGAACTAATTTCCTAGAACATTTCTATTATAAGGGGAGATTGATAACTAAAATCATGCTGAGATCCAAATTCAAATAGAACATTGTGTTCATGTTGTATTATTCATGTAATTACAAATCAAGTATCTATTAAACTATCACTAAAGAAAAAATGGCATCATATTATTTCTTTTTAATTAATCTAAATAAATAATCTTTTATTTAGATTTGATTCATAAAATTAGATTTAGAATACAATATGGAGATACAAACATTTTATTTTCTTGTATATAAATTAGTGAAACCAACATACATACATTATCTACTTTTTTCCATAAGTTATCTTTCACCTTACAATCCATATATCTTTAATCAAAATTATATTATTCAATGCAGATTTTTATTAACCCTTTTTGATTGCTGTACATAATATCTCAAAGATTTCAATATGCTTTCTTAATTTTTTACATCTAATCCAAAAATCCTTCACAATATAATATCTTTATAAAAATAGGAGGGAATTTCCTACTCCATGCATCATATTATAATCATGTGCATTCAAATTTGAATATTTCATTGAGCTTGTCATCACTTGCCCATTTATCCTAGATCAACTACAAATGTGACAAGGATTTATTTCCTTGATTCCTTGTGATGTTTTCATACCTTGTGCGATAATACTCTTGATGATTTATTCTATGTCCTTAGTGAATCATTGAATATTGATAGATTAGTTCTTACTTTTAATAATGATCACTGAACAAAAATTTAAAGAAAATGGATAAACACAAAGGAATACAAGTCCTAATTCAAATTCAGACACTACCCTTGATCGAGAAAGAAATGGAATAAAGCACACAATGATAAGAAACAAAATCTCATCAATGCAAACCTTATATGTCTTGGATGTTCTCTCAAAAGCATGGAGACGATTGTTGAGTTTCTCTTGGAAATATCAAAGTGGTAACATGCACCTACACATGATAGTTGATTCCTTGTAAAATGGTTGACTTGGGTTAGAGCTATGGTTGAGGGAATGGAGGGTTGAGATTTTTTCCCCAAGGTAGACCTGATCATTGTTGATTGAGAGGCTCTTTGACTTTTTCGTTGGTAATAAATAGAGGTAAGGTGGTTGGTGGTTGGAAGATAGAAGAATAGGATTTACTAACTTGGATGAATGGAGAGGATGCAAAGTGTTTTATTAAATGGGAATAGAAAGTTTTGAAGGCCCCCTCAAAACTTGTAACATAAAATAAATCTTAGCATGATAAGAGTTGACCCATAGAAAGACACAACATTACAACAAAGATAAAATAAAAAAGAGAATTAGAGAATAGAATTATAGTTTTTCCCAATTTTTAGTTGCTTCCTATTCTTATAAAATCTTTCATAAAGATCAATGTACTCATGCAAATATTTTGTTTCCTCATTATGGGTTTTCTTTTTCCTACTCCTTGTCCTAGAGCTAGGTCTAGCATTAGTGATCTTTCCATCCAATTGGGTAGTGGGAACCTCATGGTCTAGTATAGTGGAACTCTCTAAAACTTATCACTCATAATCTCAAATCCTAAAAAGTTATTTTTATAGTGCTCTTGATAGCTTCAAAGACCATATTATATTGTATTAAAATTTAGTTCTCATGTCTTGTTCTAATATAATTAGTCTAGTTTTATGAATATCATAACCCTACTCAATATCTTCACTGATAGCTACAATTTTCTCCTTTTGATTGATGCAATTAGAATCCAACCTATTGACTTGGTGACTAACATCTCGATTTTAAAAATTTCCATAATGCTCCACTATAGAGACTCGGGTTTCCATTTTTGCTTCTTATCCATTATATCTAGCTTAGTTTTAAGCCTATTAATCTCTACAAAGAACCATTTCATGAGGCTATACCACACTTTCAAAGACTCTTGAAGAGTCCAAATTTTTTTAGTAACATTATTGAAAACTTCAAACAATTCCTATAAGGAAGTAGGATTGGAAAGTGGTAAATTAAAGTCCTTAGGAAGAGTAGAATAAGGGTCTTGTATTCCAATGAAGGGGCTACCCATAGTGGATTTAAGTAAGGCCTTAGTCCCTCCTTTACCCCTTCTATCTACTCTTTGATTATCATCTCTATTTGTTATCTATTGGGTTTTACCAAAACCCTTATTCTTAGAACCCTTCATCACAATATTACACATAAGGGACTAGGAAGACTACTTTAGGGAAATGATTCTCTTCCTTTTATTATCCATAATACAACCAATTAATTTACTACTACCTTCCAAATTTATATTCTCCTCAAGCTCAAAATTCTTAACCCTAGATAGAGAAACCTTAGCCTCTAACTCAAATTCAATTTCATTCTTAATATCATCCTAGTAATCATTGATATGAACAAAGTCTTCTACATTTATAGAATTAGAATCTATGAATTGCACCCTCCTTTTCCCTTTATCATCTTTATTTTTATGAATATGATGATAACCAATGGGATTCCTTAGTCATAAATTTGAAGCATCATTAACTTCTAATGTAGAGGTATCATCCTTGGGGATCTTTTATAATATTTAATAGATTTTTCTAGTGAGGAAAATAATTAAAAAGGAAAATATACTACTCTTTTTATGATGAAAAATGATTAAGAAAAGATAAAATGATAAGATCAAGGGGATTCAAATCTTCCTTCTAAAGTAGCATACCTCTACATCCTCAAGAATATTTTGATAGTTCATATAGAATTAATTAATGTTTCTCGCTTATTTGGATTTCAGTGTGTTTGGTTCCATCTAACATTTCAACTACTTCCAGATTTTGGAATTTTTGGTGTCTCTCTTGATGTTATCTTCAATTTTGTAGTTATGTACTCTTGTAAATATACCCATTCTTTAGAGCCTTTTGTTATTATTTTTCTATTTCTTCTTTGGCCATCCTTGAGCCTATTTTTTTCTATTATATGTAATAAATTGTTAATAATACAATATTATAGGTGGTATCTATATTTTTATTTTAAAAGAATACCTTATAACACACAAAGCCACTTCATCCCACATAAGCTTTAAGGAGCTTCTACCATGTTATAATTCTTTCCATCTATAGATACAACCAATTGTAAGAGGCATATATCGACACTATCATTCTTATGTTGAGCTTTTAGGCAGTGTTATGTGATACATAGACTTATAGTGCCATGAATACACGAATCATAATTTCATTAAAAATTACAACTTCATGCACCTTTTTATCTGATGACCACCAAGCATAGTGGAACATTTACCATTTTCTCATTTCATTATATCATCTCATTGTTTCCTTATATTATACAATAGGTGGAAGTCAATTAGATATTCAAACCAAGTTTTTAAAGGTTAGTATCATGTGGTTAATATAAGGTTCTATGTAGAAAAAATACATGCATTTCAAAAATAAAATGTACATCAACATAATACCTTTGTCTATTATGGAGAAACATTATTAAAAAAGTAATGTTAGATACATTGCTACAAAATTGATGTTGATTCATACAATTCTTATAACTTTTAATGCATGCTAGCTATTGTTGTTTTTTTTAGATTGTAGGAATTGGTCGAGTATCCATCCCCTATAAAATATAGTGTGTTTGGTAAAAAAAATTCACGGGATCGACGATGCTAACATGACATGCCCTCCAGTCCCACAGGTTTGGGGGGAGACTAGACCTCATGACCTCTTTCCTGCAACATGATGCTTTATCCAATCGAGCTAGGCCCCCCACCCTGCATGCTAGCTACTGTTAGTAGCCAACAACTACACTAATTAGATATTTGTAGCATAATGGTTGATGACATAATATTTAGAAGTCAAACCATATAAAATATGATTTGACATGTTGGAAAATTAATAATTTTAAGTCTTATAATAAATATTACTACAAATAGCTATTCTTATATAAATATATTACATAGGGCTTGAATACTTCATGACCTCTTTATTAGATCATCCACTTGAAAATATAGATTATGTAAATTTTTTTATATTAATGTTATTTTCCTCTATTATAATGGATGTGATCACCAAAAATGTGCTTATATTGTCAAAGTTCAAGCATCAAACAATTCATCTTCCTTCATGAGAAACCATCATCAAATACAAATAAAATGTTATTTTTTATGTTATAATAACCAAATCAACTATCATCATTATAGTGGATAGATGGCTATAATTGTTGTCCCTATCCAATATGTTCATTTCCATTAAAAGAGAGGTTATAATCACTATCTTAGAAATTATATATAAATAACACCAAATATCAAAGATCTCAAGTTTTCCAAATCCAAAGAATTCATCCAAATTTATGATTTGAGTAAAAAAATCCTTAGGGCTACTCTTTATCTCAATTGGCTAGATGGAAAAGGTGATAAACCTACTACATGGAGTCTAGATGAAAATTTTGAGTTATATATTGGTATTCATCCCATTGCATTACCTTATATTGTACCTTATTTTTTTTGGTAACAAAAGAAAGGGAAAGGGCCTTTGAACCCAACTAGAAAGCATAACAAGGCCTATAGGCTAGCCAAAACAACACAAAAAAATAGCAGGGGCAGGAAACCAACTAGCACCCTACAACAGGACGAACACCTAACAACCAAAAATAGTAGAAACTATGAACCAACAAATAAATTAGACCTAAAGACATAACTGAGTCTAATTGATTGAGGGGGAATGTAGACCTAGTAATAACATAGAACAAAAAACCAAAAAAACATATACCAAAAGACCTAAATTAATATTTTGGATTGTAGATTAGGTTCCATTCATGCTCCAGCTATTCCATAGCCTTGCTATATTGTCCCATAGATCCATTTTCTCCTTCATTCAAATTCTTCTCAATATCCTGAGATTCTTTCATCTTTCGATGGCCTTTCCTAGCCTTAGTCGCCCCACTTACCATGTTGAAGATAGCCTTTTACATAATTCCCAAAGTAATTGTTGTTAACTTATTGAAGGCCTTTCCATTTTATCTACTTTGCGTTGAAGTTCTTAGACTTGAGTAACATAGAAATTGGGGGACTATCATTATCCTACATCTCCTCAACCTTTTCCTCCATAGGTTGATCATCCATCCCCTTCATGACTTCCCTTGCCACTTCCTCAACTTCATATTCAATATTCTAGAGCTCATCCTCTTCCTCATCCCTCAAGTCTTTGATCATCAATTAGTCATCACCAACCATTTCCTCATCTTATTCATTGCTAATAGAGTATTTTGAGAGTTCTTCTCCCAAAACCACTAACAACTCCTTTATACTGAGGTTAATTAATGGTAGGTAGACCTTCATCTTCAAGGTCATCCCCAGGTTCTTCAAAGCAGAGTTTCTTTCCTTTGGTAGATTGACCCATGAGCCTAGCAGACCTTCTATCCCCCTTCCCACTACTAGAATCTTCCAATTTACCTTGCTCCTCCTCATCTCTAATCTCAATAGTGATGTTTTTGGTAGTTTTAAGTTCAACACTATCAAAAAATTTCCTTTTAGCACTAGAGAGGTTGCTTGGTGGGTTAGAACTAGCCTCTTTGCCTTTCCAATTCTGAATAATAGGGTTTCCTTTGGTAAGAAATCTTTTAATTGAGGATTGTTTCAAACTAGAAGGAACAACAAAGGGTTTCTTAGAGGGAGGTCTCATAAAGGAAGTACCCACACCAGAGGAATTAGCATGAGAGGGGTAGGGGAGGGGGTCTGCTTGAGACATGTGGGTAACATTACCATTAGGGATA
Organism: Sequoia sempervirens; assembly: GCA_007258455.2. Lineage (NCBI taxonomy): Eukaryota > Viridiplantae > Streptophyta > Pinopsida > Cupressales > Cupressaceae > Sequoia > Sequoia sempervirens. Next base: position 75,470 of record VDFB02329887.1, read on the forward strand.
CCACTAGAAGGTCCCGAATGTGGGTAATTATAGAAGCATAGTTATAAAGGCATTGGATTAGACCTTGGTGGAGGGGGGTGAGGCACCATTTTCCTTGCATTGTTTGAAAGATGAAAACAAAAAAAGGAAAATTAACTTTTCCATTTCTTTGAATGTGACAAAGAAAGGGAAAATGGTACCTGTGAACTATGGTGTAACACCCTTACAAGGTGAAACACTTCATGATGTGCACACTAACAACCCCATAAGGGGCCAAGAGGTGCTCCTTGTCATAGCCATTTTGGCATCTCTCAATATTTTCACCACCTTTAAGAAAGTTGTCCATAAACCTCTGGTAAACTTGCCATTTCTTATTTTGGACACCCTTAGGCCACTATACTGAAGACCAGTCATAGCCACAATCATCCCGGGGGGAACTTCAAACACAATTCTTCTAATATGAACTCTATCCTCTCTCCAAGAGTTGTAAAACTTTGCAACTCTATCATCATCATACCCTTGCATTGCTCTAAAGAATGGCATCATACTAGCCTCTTCAAAGAGATTCTAGAGCTTAAAATTTTGACACAAAGGCACACAGGATAATGGATCTAGCCTTTTCCTAGGACCCCCCATGGAATTATAGTGGTAGTGGTAGATGAAAGAATTTTTACCCTTCACAACAATGACACCCATGGGTAAAAAAGTTAGCAAGTAAAACAATATTATAGATGTTGCCACAATTAGGTGGAAAAATGGTGGACCATACCTCCACTAGTAGGACATTATCATCATATAGTTCATCCAAAAGGATCTAGTAGAAACATAGTTAAGAATTAGGGAGTGGTTAAAACTCTACCAGATTCTACCAATCCTCTTCGAGAACCCATAAAGCATGTGAGAATATCCCCAACAAAAAATAATGATGGATAATAAAATCCAATTGAAACCCAAACTCTAATTGAAAGGACATATCATTGAATGATACTTAGGAAATAAGTGAGGGAACAATGAGGAGGAGATGCAGGGCTTATTTTTCATGATGACATTTAATCTCAAATCCTTAGCTTTAGTGGAGATGTGATCTATAGTCACGTCACTAAGGCTTCCCTCAGAAAGCACAACATTGAAAACATAATCCACATTAAAGGAAAAAGAATTAAAAGCATAAGTCCATAAAGGAATTACCTTTTCATAATAAATAGAAATATCCCAAGGCACGAGATTCAATCCTATACTATCCCTTGTCAATATCAAATAATGATGAGGACAATGCAAAGCCATATTAGCACATGAGATGATGAAATAATCCAAAGCTAACATCATACTTCCCATGTAGTACTCAACCTCCCTACCACAAATATTACACCTCAAACCTTGAGTTGGATCTAGATAAGCATGTGAGGTAAGGAAGCAAGCTGACATCACCCTATCCATGTGGTTCTCCACCTCACTACCACTTTTGATACACTTGTCTCTTTGAGAAGAGCTTGGTCTTTTTAGACATGTCATGCAGTAGACATTGAGATTCAAATTTAAATTCACAATAGGGAAGCCCTCTCTTTTACAATCCAACATCCAATGAATGTTACAATCTAAATTCAAATTCAAAATGGAGCAGGAGACCATCAACCTATCCCATATAGCAAAAAATTCTCTAACAACAACATTATTGAGATTATGAGGAGCCCCACCCATCTGGTCCTTAGCCAACCATTCCTTAATATGAGTTAAGATATTCTCAAATCTCCAGAAGTTTCTGTGGTAGTGAGCCCTGACTGTGATCCTTTTTGGAAAGTGTGTCTTATTCTAGCAGTCAAACCTTGTTCCAATTTTGCAATTACTTATATTTTGAGCTAATCCTCTCCATGGTTTTTCCCTCATTTTTTATTCCACATAAATCTAGTGTTATCTTTTGTATGGTTTTCTTATTTTAGTTTCTATTATCTACATTTCATGTTTCATCACTTTAATAGAACAAGGGTTGAACCAAAGGAAATACGGTTCCACCTTTTAGGAAATGGAACTAGGAATTTTGGACCTATTTCACTCTTAGTTCATTAGGAAACCCTAGAGTTCTCGCAACCAAGTGACTTAATTAAGGGAAGGATACAACAAGGGGGTTTCCTTAGGTGTGATTAAAAAGGGGGTTCACCATTAAAATGAAGCTTCAAAGGAGAGATGCAAACCCTAATGCACTAAACCCTAGAAACTTAAAACATGAAATCAAATTGAGAAACATAAATCAAACATAAAGGAATCTAGTAAACTATAGTATTCCAAGCAAGGTATGCAACTCTAAAATTATGTTTTTTGAAGTGCACTGGGACTCATATGCCAAACTAGGTGATTTAGTCCTGCTACTGGAATTTGGGCAGAATCTAGAATCTTTTGCTGGTAAATCATGATCTATAGAAAACTATTGAAAAGAGGTATACTGTGACTCATATGCCCGGAGGGGTGATTTAGTCTTAGTATTAGGGTTTGGTTGAAACTTTTGTATCCTCAAGAGGTCTTTCGTAGATTTTGTTTTGTTTGATCTCCAAGTCCAAAGGTCTAAATTATGGCATGTAATTGAGTTTTTGTGAAGATGACAACTTCTTGACAAATTTGACAACTTTCTTCAATCTTGCAACTTTGTCTTCAAAGGATCTTCAAGCTCCAAATCACCTGAATCTCCAATCACACATGAAAAGTGAAAAATGTTGTTTTAGGGAATAGTGTTTTGCCTTGGTCGAACCCCATTTTGGTAATCAAACCTTGAGATGAAATGAAATAGCATGAAGGAATGATGAATGAACAAATGTAATGTTGCAACTCACCAAACCCTTGAAATAAAGGTTACAAAATTGTATGAAATGGATGCAATGGATTTGAATCTTGACTCTGTATTGAATAATTGACACTTGATTTGAATGCTTGCTTGAAACATGAAAATCTACATCACAAATGTTAGCTCAAAAAAAGACATGGTGCATGAATACTTTGACATGATGCTTGAGTCTTGAATGTTGCTCCAAACGCTTGATGATTGGATCTTGAATTCTCTCTTGAATGCCCTTGAATACTTGAATTGCTAGATCACACTTGCTCATGAAAAATTGCTAGATTGCTTGTTTAGTTGCTAGGAGAAATTATGTGAAATAACCTTGTATTTATACTTGTTTATTCAAAATTTCCTGAAATTAAAACACTACAAGCTGACATCAGATCTAGGATAATAAAATCCTACCAATAGTTTGAATTAAAATAGGTCTTGGTTAAAGCAGGACTTATACACCAATTGGGGCATATGAGTCCCAATGTCCTAAACATGAGACACAAAATCCAAGAAGTGTTAAGTTCAATGCAATGTTTAAAATTAGGCCTCGAAACCTAGGTGGGACCCATATGCTCAAGGTGGTGTATGAGTCCTATATCACTAAATATAGAACACACAACCTCAAACATTGAATCATGATTTGTCAATTGTTAAATTTTGGAATTATCCTTAGAAAAATGCATTTTGATAACGCTTGTGGATGCAAAATAGGACCAAATAGGGCGTAAAGAAGCCCAATTTTAACCAGGAGAGCCTAAACAAGTGTGAAAATGTAAAGGGATACATTTTTATATACTACATTTATCCCCCACTTTAGTGAAAGGACGAACTTGCTTCAAACTCACACTAAAGTAGAAAAATTCGCATCAAGAGGGGTCCAAATGTACCAATACTAGTGAGATAGGATGACAATGATCAAGAGGGATGACCAAGACCTCATGATCAAGATCTTATGGAAAACCAACATATGCATAAAATAACATGCATGTGAATGATGTATGAAGCAACAAAAAGGCACAAGCATACAATGCCAAAGACAAAGAAAAAAGAAAAGGAAAAAGAGGGTGGATCAAGCCTTGACCATTTGTCCAACATGATGTGGATAAGATCTAAGTTGTTTGTCCAAATAATTTTTACAAGTGGAACACGATTTCCACTATGCAAACCAAACACATGCTCACAAGGGATAGTGGAACCTCAAGCTATCCACTAGGTGAGCCCCTAGCCGGAATGCGCTCACATAGACAAATGAGTGGCTATGGGAAATTCACGCCTAAGTTTGACTCCCATATGCTAACCATACCAAAGCTATACCTTTGATAAATTTTATAAGGTTACACACAACACAGACAATAGGATTCATGAGGCAATAAAAACTTTGTATGCTAACACCCATGAACAAACAAGATGGCTTCATATGCAAGGAAAGTGTGTTATGCAAGGTGGCCATATAATAGTTATTATAAATTAAAAATAGTGTAACAGTTATTATAAATTAAAAATAGTGTAAGGTACATTCAAAGGAGTTTTTCTTAGTTAATGTAAGGTCTCAACTTAGGGAGCATCATGCCTAATGTCTCCAAGAGAGGACCAATTGAAGAATAGAAGATTTAAAACTTAGGGGATACAGTGTGTCACATCAAGCCACTAAGAGGAATATAATATGCTAAGAGAGATCATGCACTTGAAGGATATCACACCCAATGTCACCAGTGCCAAGAGAAATATGCATCACATGAAGTAAGAAGACTACACAATGAAACATGAGTTGCAAAAGAATAATGCCAATGTATGCCCCCACTTTAAGGAAATTGCTAGACACCATGCTATGAGAAATTACTTTAAAGTAGAAAATGATAGATTCTAACAATAAAGAGGACATGAGATCTTATTTGGAAATCCCTATGCCAAGTCATATGTTTCCAAATAAAGCTACGCTATAAAAAGGGGTTTTCTCCAAAATGAAATCCCAAAAATCACATAAGCGATCCATAGATTCTAGGTTAGTAAGTCTTTGCTACAATGTTTTTATAGAGCTTAGAAATATCATGATTCCCAAAATACTTATGGAAAAAGAAGAATAAGAAAAAGAGAGAATTTTTTTTTTTTTTTGGGTTAACATGGAAGATACCTAAATATCTCAATACCTTGCGTCATCCCCAAAAGGAAAAACCAAGACAAAGAAAAGATAAAATGAACTTACGACATAGAGAAGAATGTAGATACAAATAGAGGAATGTCACAAAGAGAGATACATCAAACATAATGGTATAGGGAGATTACATTATGCACATGAAATCACACATAACATGAAAAAATTAAACAAATACTAGTAAGGCACATGCGAGTCAACCTATAACAGGTTGTCTACATCCCAATATTGTTTATCGTATGTGGAAGGAAGACAACTAGCCAAAGCAACAATAGCAAGTGTGAAACTAGGACCATCAACAAGTTCAATACTCTTCTTAGTAGAATTGTCATTTAAGCTCATACAAGAGGAAAACAATGTATTCAACTCATTATGTGCACTTCTTCATCAATTTTAGCAATCTCATGATCATCATCGCCTAGGTTAATCACAATAGGAGGTTGAATGATAATGTCCAAAGAAGGTGCTAGTCCTGGTTGTTGTTGTGATATGAGTTTCTTTTTGTTGTGGTGAAGAGGGAGACTCCTCATGTATTGCTTCACTTAAGTTTGGATGTTTATTTTTCTTGTTGTTCTTTTCATTTAACCTTCAAGAAATAGCATGACATCTATGCCTATGCTCTCTAGAATTTCTATTTCTTTTTGGTATGATTTTCAAGTTGTGTTTGTTTAGGAGCGGGTTTATCAACCATATGTTTATTTTCTTCCCTAAGGGGAGGAGCGGAAGGAACCATAGGAGGTTATTCAACCACTTTCTCTTTAGCTTTATAAGTTTGTTTCATCTTAGGAGGCATGACAAAAATGTTTTGGTTGTCTCACTGTCTCTTGTAGAATATAGGAAAAGGATCCATCTTTGGTTGGTCTTGGTTACTTGGAAGGTTTTTTGGTTTGATCATGGTTTCATCAAGGATAGGAGTCTCAATCATGGGTTGAGGCATGTTTCAAAGGGATAGATCTGCTATGAATTTTGCCTTAAACTTTTGATATGATTTGAAAAATAAATCTTCACGAGGTTTAATAGGTTCAATAGGCTTGGTCCAAAAGAAATCCAATGAAAAGTTCCCATGGGAAGACATGGGATTAAAGCCACTATGGTGCACAATAAAGATTTCATTGTCAAAGGGAAAGTTTAAACATTTATGCACAATCGATGGGATGAATTCCATGGAGCATAGCCATGGGAAACCAAGCTTCACTCGAAATTGATTCAATGTCGAGATGATGGAGAATGAGACATCTAATTGTTTCGGTCCAAGTTTTAAAGGAAGGGTGACTAAACCAATCATAGGGCAAACAAAACTATTATGCATTTGTATCCATGTTTTCAGCTTGCCATATGTATCTTGATAGATTTCATGCATTGTAAGTAAGAATTTCTCAATGATCACATTCTCTCCATCGATGGGATCAATTAATACCCCATTAATGGGCTTATCACTAATTCAACTAATTGTGTAAAGAGGACCATTGGGTGAATGTTTAAGTATGTCTTTTTCTGAGAGTGATATTAAGAGGCATTTTAGTTTTTCCCTTACGATATTGAATTTTGATCAATCCAACCATACTATTCATAGGACTTTTTTCATTAGTATTGATGTTGTCATCATCCATGTCAACATTCATCACATCATTCTTAGGTTCACTAGCTTTAACAAATCAAATATTATGATTTGGAATAGGGTTGGAAAATATTTGCAAGTTTTTGTTGGGAGGGGAAATGGAATTATTACCTTGATCATTAACACCACTAGTTTGAATACAATTAGAATCAATGAGGTCTTAAACAAGATGTTGAAGACACTTATAATGTTTCGTATCATGTCCATTTTGATGGTGAAAATGACAATAGAAATTTGATCTAAATTTCATAAGTAATAGCTTATTAGGATAGAGATCTTTAACAAGAGGTAAGGAAATAAATTTCTTCTCTAGAAGTTGTAACATGGTGTTATGGAGGGTATTGGGTAAGGGAGTAAATTGTCTAGCCAAATCCCTAAATGTAAAAGTATTTGTCTTCTTTATAGAAACCACTTGGATATCAACATGTTGAGTTGGTTGAGGGGGATTTAGTTGAAGAAATACTTTATTTTGTTTCCTAAAAGGTTGGTAGTTGTTTTGATTTGTGGATTCATACTTTTTAGGATGGCTAGAGGTGGGTTTTGTTTCATGACTACTAACTGATTTTTGATAATCATGAAGGGTGGTACACAAGTGTACGAAGGAAGGAAACTTCATCATTCGAAGCTTATCTTGTATCTTAGTTTGTAAGTTCTCAATGAACATTTTTTGAAGATGAGGATCGAGAACCTTTATGTCAATTTGGGAATAAAGCAATTGGTAGCTCATGAAATAAAGTCAATAACATTTTCATCATCCTTTTTCTTACATCTCATCAAATCAGCTAAGGTCATCTTAAGAGTCATGTCCACTTGGAAATGGTTGATAAAGGCCTAACAAATTTCATTGTTCAAATGAATGAATTGAGTTATTTGGTAGCAAGGAAAACCATTCTAAAGTGGTATCTTTCAAGGACCTAGGGAAAAGCTTAGCCAAGAGCTTATCTTCAAGGATGAAATCACTGCATAAGATGGTTAAGTGGAAACATGGTTAGAAGGATCTCCTTTCCCTCCATATTTTGAAAACCTAGGAATCTCTATACCTTGTGGTATCAGTGTTCTTAATATCTCCAAGAATACGAAGGGGTTACTTTTGACATAATATAAAGGTTGGAGCTATTTTGATTTTGGTTTATGGTGGAAATTTGTTTTTGAAGCGATGAAACATTTTGTAAAAGTTGGTTAAGGATGGCATCATTGGTTATGTTTTGAGATGGAGATGAATATGGTGGAGGTGTGTATGTTTTTGAAGGGGAAGTGAATCGAACACTTATGGGAGGTAAAGTGGTAGGATATCTGACATGAGATGCCACAAAGGTATAAGGATTGCTATTCGAAATACCTAAGGTAGGAATGAAATTACTAGTAGGTTGCATCATTGTGGTGACTTGAGGGTTGGTATAGGTAGGAATAGACACAATGGTTGTAGGAGGAGGAATTTGAGTTCCTCCTTAACTTTGAGAATTTTTTGAGGTTTGAGCACAATTAGTCATCGAGTTAAGATGTTTGAAAAAAATATGAGCTATGTTGTGCATAATTTCTATTCCTTTTTCACTTTCAATCATGTGGTGTATGTTATTTATGGTAGGAATAGCAGTGTTGGAAATTTTTTCAGGATTCACTTGGTTTTGTAGGTTTTCCAATTCTTCATGGATTTGGATTATGTTTTCTTGAGGAACAGTAGCAACCATTGTTTCAAAACTTGTCACACTACTTGAAGGTAAAGAGTTGTCAAGGGTACGGTCCATACCTAGTGAACTAGTGTCAAAACTATGAGTGAAAGAGATAGATAAGCCAAGATCCACGATGAGTGTGTTATCATGGGATGACATGAGTCTCGAACTACATCTCACTATATAGTATTAGCAATAGGACACCAAGTTGTAAATCTCATGCAAAGGGAAATCAATGAATGCAAGATAAATGTAATGAACAAAAGATAAATGATATTCTTTTATTACAATTAAGCTAGTTCTAATGAAATGAATGAAACAAAAACTTAAAAAGTTGAAACAGAGATATGATTTAACAAAAAATTGAGGCACAAAAATGAAAATTTTAATTTTGTAAAATGAAAATGTAGACCTACTATAGCACTAAATCATCCATATGGGAAAGTGAGTCCCAATTATGGATTTTGGAAGGTTCAAATACTAAAAAACATACAACACAAAATTCCTAGATATCAAGAAAAGCCACCTATAGAGGGACTGAATTTCCCAGGTGGGTGAATGAGTCCCAGATTATGGTTTTTAAGCCAAATTCAAAAAAATCAGAGTTGATGCTAAGGTTTCTACATTTTATGTTCAAATAAATATTTGCAATTATAATTTTCCAATGAAATCCAATGGTGCAAGATGCAAAAAATGCAACCTATATGCAATTTTCACTAATCCACGATTTAGGATTCCTAAATGCAATTTAACTAATAAAAATCTAATGCAAAATTAACCTAGATATAGGGCTACAATGTTCTCCAAATCAGAAATAAAGGGTCAAAAATTTGAATTCACTAAAGGAAATAGGGTTCCACCTTTTAGGAGATAGAACTAGGGGTTTATGACCTATTTCACTCTTAGTTCATTAGGAAACCCTAGATATCCCTCAACTAAGTGGCTCAATTGAGGGAAGGATACAACAAGGGGTTTCCTTAGGTGTGATTAAAAAGGGGGTTAACCATTAAAATGAAGCTTCAAAGGAGAAATGTAATTCCTAATGCACTAAACCCTAGAAACTTAAAACATGAAATAAAACTAAGAAACAAAAATTAGATAGAAAGGAACCTAGTAAACTAATGGATTCCAATAAAGGTTTACAACTTTGAAATTATGCTTTTTGAAGTGCACTAGGACTCATATGCCAGACTAGGTGATTTAGTCATGCTACTAGAATCTGGGTAGAATCTAGAACCTTCTTCTAGTAAATCAAGAGCTATAGAAAACTGCTGAAAAGAGGTATATTAGGACTCATATGCATAGAGGGGCGATTTAGTCCCAGTATTATGGTTTGACTGAAACTTTTATAGCCTCAAGAGGTCTTTTGTAGCTTTCATCTTGTTTGATCTCCAAGTTTGAAAGTCTAAATTATGGCTTGTAGGTGAGTTTCCATGAAGATGGAAACTTCTTGAAAACTTTGACAACTTTCTTCAATCTTGCAACTTTGTCTTCAAAGGAACTTCATGCTCCAAATCACCTAGATCTACAATCACACATGAAGAGAGAAAAATGTTGTGTTAGGGAATAGGGGTTTACCTTGGTCAAACCCCATTTTGGTAAGCAAACCTTAAAATGAAATGAAATAACATGAAGGAATGATGAATGAACAAATGTAATGTTGCAACCCATCAAACCCTTGAAATAAAGGCTGTAAACTTGTATGAAATAGCTCCAATGGATATGGATCTTGACTCTTGATTTGAATGCTTGCTAGAATCATGAAAACTTACATCACAAATATTAGATCGAAAACACACATGATGTATGAAGACTTTGACATGATGCTTGAATCTTGAATGATGCTCCAAATGATTGATGATTGGACCCTAAATGCTCTCTTGAATGCTATTGAATACTTGAATTTCTAGATCACACATTCTCATGAAAAATTGCTAGATTGCTTGTTAACTTTCTAAGAGAAATTATGTGAAATAACCTTGTATTTATACTTGCTTATGCCAAATTTCTTGAAATTATAGCACTACAAGTCGACATTAGATCTAGGAAAATAAAATCCCACCAAGAATTTTATTTAAAATAGGTCCTTGTTAAATAGGGACTCATACGCTAGTTGGGGCGTATGAGTCCCAATGTCTTAAACATGGGACACAAACTCCAAGAAGTGTTACGTTCAATGCAATGTTTAAAATCAGGCCCCAAGACCTAGGTGGGACCCATACGCCCATGGTGGTATATGAGTCCTAGATCACAAAGTATGGAACACAACCTCAAACATTGAATCATGATTTGTGAATTGTTAAATTTCAAGATTATCTTCAGAAAAATGCATTTAATAAGTATTGTGTATACAAAATAGGACCAAATAAGGCATAAAGAAGCCCAATTTTAACCAGGAGGGCCCAAACAAGTGTGAATATGTAAAGTGATACATTTTTATACACTACAAGGGTTTAATGAATGCATGTCAATCTAATTAATGTTAATTTTTTTGATGTTTTGATTTGCTACAATTGATTCACCCCCCTCTTAGTTGTCTTGTTCATTCAATAATTATATTTCCTTAATATTGGCTACATACATGTGAACTTGATGATGTAAAAAAATAAGGGTCTAGGAGAATGGTGCAAGTATCATCAATACTTTGACCCTGAATTTTCATCATAATCATTCTACTAATTTAGTTATTCTTATATTTGAGAATAAAATTTAATAAACAAAATTAAATGAACTTGCTAAAATTTACCTAAGTATAAATTTTGAGTGTTTCATTCAACAAGTGTATCTATTATATCCATGTGTTGTGCAACTTATGTATCCTATGTAGCTACACCCTGAGTACTCTCATAATCATATGTGCAAACAGTGCCATAAGAGACAAAATTGGAATGAAACTTTGGGCCCAGAAGACTTACCCACTCAGGCTCTACTAGAGGCCTCACATATTGTACAAGGCTTTGAGTGGGCGATCTAACTTAGTCCAAGGTTTCCAACTCAACAGTGTCCTTCACAATAGAAGGAACAATCACATGCTCAAACATAGGTCTAGCCAAAGGTCTTAGTGCTAGTTGTAGATGGAAGGAAAAAAATTGATACTTCTATGCTTGGGAGATAGAATAACAATCTTCTACACTCTCATTCAAGGATGACCCTAGAGATCTCAACCTCAAGATGTAGAAAGGGGAACGAGAACTTGCAATAGGGTTTTCCTAGGGGTTGAGTATAAACTGATGAGGGGTTCACCACTAAGCTAGGGCTTGGAACAATGTATGAAATGAAAGATCTAATGATTGAACTCAATGATGCATAAAACCTCACTAAATGAACTATAAATGCAAATAAATCATAACAACAAACTAGAAAAGTACAAAGGAGCACTTGGAAACTTGAGAGAGCTTGAATGGAGGCCTGAAATGTTGAATAACTTGAAATTTAGGCCTACTGAGACTCATACACCAGTTTGGGTGTATCAGTCCTAGATCTGGGTTTTTGTGGAAGAACTAGTTTATGGAAAAAGGGTATATGAAACTACGAAAATTTGAAAAATGACCTAGACTAGGAATTATATGCCAGGACTAGCGTATGAGTCTAGTTAGGGTTTTTTGGAACTTCAAAGTCTAAATCTAGTCTTTAATGTCTATTGTATCCCTCCTAATTGATTTATGGATCTGAAACCTTAATTTCAGGGTTGTAGGTGACTTTTTAGTGAAGATTACAACCTTGCAAATGAGGGGACAATTCTAAAAAAATTCTCCAAGCTTGTAACCTAATCTTCAAAGGTCCTTCATGCTCCAAGACACCTTGATCTACAATCACACATTCAAAGAGGAGAAAAACTTGTTGATTGTTAGTGAATAGGGGTTTGCCTTGGTCAAACCCCTTTTAGGTAATTAAACGAAATGATGAGATAATGAAATGAGGACATGAAACATGAAAAAAAGAACATGAAACATGGAAAATGATACCTTGAATGATGTCGTGTAAATATACAATCTAACATGAAATGACTATGAAGGATGTAGATCTAGATATTGAGATAAGTGTAGAACAATGCTTGACCTTAGATCTTGAATGCAACATCACAACACTAGCTCAATAACATGGTTGATGCTTGATATCCTTGACATGATGATGGATCTTGAATTGTTGCAACAATTGATGAAAAATTCTACCCTTGAATGCCTTAAATGATCATTAATTCTCTCTTGATGATATTGTAAAGTCTTGGAATGCCCAACTCTTGAGTGATTGACTTGATATTATGAAATCTTGATGAAATAATGATTTGAGACCTCATTTATATATGAAATCCATCTAATATCCTGTTAATTGGATCCCACAAGCCAACATTCATAAAATTTGAACTTAAAACCCATATTTCACACTTAAAACCTTAAAAATAGGCCAAATGAGACTCATACGCCATTTGTGGTGTATGGGTCACACCTGGATAGGAATCATATGCCCAAGGTGGTGGTCTCATAGGGCCTTTTTGAAGTGGGAAAGTGTCGGGGTGTTATGAAATTAAGTTTATTTGATGTTTATGTCAGGATTTTGGTTAAAATATGAGTTAGAATGCACAATATAGGGTCTTAGGGGCCTATTAATGATGATATAAAGGTCATAAATACAAGAGGGTCGAAAACTCAATGTGAAAGTGTAAATAAATATACTTTACAACATAAAATTAAGGCAAAATTAGGTCTATTTAGCTTAAAATGACTCTAAATCCAACATGAATGTGTACAACACTTTACAACACTAAATTAAGGAAGAGTTAGGCTTATTTGGCTTAGGAAGGCCCTAAATCCAATGTGAATGTGGAAAATACATTACAACACTAGATCAAGGTGACATTGAGTTCATTTCAACATTAATTATCCCCAAATTAAGTGTGAAAATTTAAATGACGACATTTTTTGACACTACATTTAGCCCCTATTTTAGTGAGAGGATGAACTTGCTTCAAACTCACACTAAAGTAGGCATTCAAGAGGGGTCCTCGTGTATCAATGTAGATGAAAAGGGATGAAAAAGATCAAAGGAGGTGGACAAGCCCCTAGGATCCAAGATCCTATGTCAAACCAACATAAGTACAAAAGGACACACACAAGGTGTATAATATGTAACATCAAGATACATAAACATGTGATGTAAAAGACTAAAAGAAAGAAAAACATAAACATAAACAAGTGAAAAATAAAGAGAGGTGGATCAAGCTTTGATCGTTCATCCAACATGATGTGGATAAGATCTAGGAAAATTTTCCAAAAACTGCACACTCACTCTAAGGAAACAAAACTTTAGGATATTTTTTGGGTGAGTATCCAAAGAGCTGAAACACATACACACATGGCTGGTATGCACTCACACTCACACGTGAGTGGCCATGGGAAATTCATGCCTCAGATGGGCTTCTCGTCAAACCATACCAAGGTTATACCTCTTGATAACTTTGATAATGCGCCACACAATAATGAACTTCAAGGTTCATGAGGAAACCAAAGCTTCAAATGCTTGGAACTCATGAACAAACAAGATGCCTCTATAGGAAACCAAAGTGTGTTATGCAAGGCATCTATATAACTAAATTTGAAAAAAAATAGGGAATTCTCAAAGGAGTCTTGCTTAGTTCATGTGAGGTTTTCAACTTAGGGAACATTGTGCCTAATGTCTCCAAGAGAGGAATAATAAAAGAATTTAGAAGATTCACAACTTAGGGGATGCAGTGTGTCACATCAAGCCACTAAGAGGAATATAATATGCTAAGAGAGATTGCACTCTTGAAGGACATCACACCCAATGTCATCCACAAAGTGAAAGATACATATTATAAAGTAGACTACACCATGAACCATTAAAAGGAAAAAAGCAAAAGAGTAATGCCAATGTATTCCCCCACTTAGAAATTGCTAAACACCATGTTGTGAGCAATTACTTTAAAGTAGCCAATGATAAATGCTAAGGAAAGAATACATGAGAGCTAACTTGGAAAGCCCTATGCCAAGTTATATGTTTCCAAATCTAACTACATCATGGATAGGTATGTCACATGCAAGTAAACTTAAGGCATGTTGTCCACATCCCAAGCTTGCTCTTATATGTACATGGAAGACATTCAACTAGCCAAAAGAGACAACAACAAGTGTCATATGAGGACAAGGCTTCATAACTCCTTGCCCCCACTTAGTGTAGGACAAGGGTGAGCTGGGAATGGATGATGATATGTTGCTCCTTGCAAAAAGGGAATGACTTGTAATGAATGTAAAACATGTAATAGTGAGTATGCTATGATCCTACAACTATTGAATGGAAAGGAGCAACAACTAAGGTTATTTATTATGATGAGTAAAAAAAGTTTCAACTTGATACATATTTAATGAGATATCTATTAGTTTCAGATGCATCAAAGTTAAAGTTGTCTTGGAAGAATCTTTTGTAATAGTGTTGACATTTAATGATGGATTTTCTTTTGAGGGACAATAACTAGGACCATTAGTCATTTCTTGCGTGTGAGGCTCTATAGGGACACATATACCTTGTTCTATAGCACCACATCCTTTTCCACTATATCTAAGTTGTTTCATAAGTTCATAACCTCTTCCATAAAGCTTTTTCACTTCTTTCAGATTCAGTGGTTGTTCAACTTCATCAAAGTTTGTTGTGTAAGTTATCTTTTCTTCTAAAGTAGTGGATGCTTTTGAATTTTGTATTTCCATTACTGGTTTCTATTTTCCCTTTTAGAATCTTTTGTTATGATCTTGTATTCTCCCATGAATATATGTATCAAATCAAAGGTTTTCCAAGCATTTTCCAATAACTTTGTGGCTTCTTCAATTTTATTTTCCTTTTTTGTCTCTTGTACGAGTTCTACATGTGTGGTTGGTGTGAAGGGATGTCTAATGTGCATAATGTTAAAAGACATATCCTTAGTTTCATGATCCCTTAGTGAAGAGGAGTCTATTTTCACTTTATCATTTCCATCTAAGGATGCCATATTACTATTGTTTGAAATAATTGTGTCAATTTTTTCATTTTCCTGCACCATGATACCTTCCCTAGGAGAGTTTTTAGGAGAAAAAACTAGATATTCATGACATTCAAAGGTGGGTTATTCTTATATAACTTCATCATGAGTAAGGGGGTTATCAATGGTTAGATTTTATTGTGTATCATTGATGCCATTTTCTTGTTCAATAATGTTTCTCCTACCCTAATATTCTCATGATTCTCATCGATTGGATCTTGTAACACCATAATATCTTCTTTACCAATAGGAGAGATATTAGGAGAGGGGGAAATTTGATTGTTGTCCATAATTTTCTCTAAGGTCTCATTCTCTTGTACCATAATATCTACCCTAGTAGGAGAGCTTTTAAGAAAGTAACAAACAAGAGGTTCATCATATTTCATGGTTAGATTTTGTAAAGTAGCTTCATCACAAATAAGGGAGGCATATAGAGAAGAGCAACTATGAGTTTCATGGTTACTAATGATTGAATTTTTTTTTTCAAATAGGTCTTCCCAAATGGTAGAGGAATCAAGAAAGGGAGGAATAAGATTCTCACGAGTCTCAATAAGGATATCTTCTAACACTAAACTATCTTCTTTGTGTCTAGAAGAGATATTAATAGAAGGGAAGCTTTGATTGTTATGATTATCTACAATTATATCCCCGTGTCCTATAATGTCTTCCCAAGTAGGAGAGGTGGGATTTTCATAGCTCTCAATTATTGGATCTTTTAATATCAACATATTCTCCATACGAATGTGTTTTTCATGATCATTCATGATTGTATCCTTATTCACTAAAGCATTCTCATAAGTAGGGGAGGTGTTGGGAGATGAATGGAGACTAGGTAAAGTAGTGGCCATGATCTTAGCTTCATGTGTCATAATATCCTTCTAAGGGGGTGGAGGAGGAAGACAAAAAATACTTTTGTGATTCTCAATGATTGTATCTCCTATCACCAAGATACCTTCATACTAATAGGAGAGGTATCGAGAGAAGAACAATAATAATTGTCATGATTGTCAATGTTTGCATCTTCTTGTATCAAACCTTTAGTGGATGATCTAGGGAAGATGAAGCCATCAAGGGATTCATCTAACATGTCAAATTCATCACTACAAAATAATTTGAATGATATTCTTTCTCTAAGGTTAACTATTTTTTAATTGTTTCTTTTGATGTTTTTGGTTTTTTGTTTTCGTTTTCTAATGATTTCCAAATGTAATCTAAGGGTAAGTGTGAGAAGATGAGTCCATGAAACATGGAATATTTTTCCTTAGCCAAAAAAACAAAATTGATATTGCAAAAATGGGATACCAATTTTCATAAACAAGATCCCGATTTAAAAAATGGGATCCCATTTAGCTTCGGGATCCCAACCCTAAATTCCAAACGAGATCCCATTTTTTAAAAATTGAGATCCCATTTGTAAAAGGGTCTTGAATCGATGGACACAAAATGAGATCCCGATTATTACAAAATGGGATCCCATTTTAAGATAGTATTTATATTTTAGAAACAAATGAAACTTAATTCATTTAGACAACATGAGATCCCGCATTGGCAAGGATGACAACGACATTATAATGACCTCTAGGTGTGCCTCCACCCCCATTTTTTTTCTTGTTTTCTTGAAAATTTTAATACAATAATAGGTGCTAGCATGTTTTTTTCCAATTTATTTAGCATTTTATTTCCCTATAACAGTAGAAATGATGATTTGTAGAAGTAGATGAAAAAATGCAATGAAACCCTGAAGATATTGATTAGAAAGGAAAAAATCAACCTTAAATTGTATGTTAAGAACAAAATTTAGATTTTGAAACCTAAATTGTTCAATCAAACCAAAAAAATTGCATTTGAAAACCCTAATTGAAAGGAAACAAAAAAAATTGCATTTCAAAACCCTAAATTGAAATGAAATAAAAATTGCATTTGAATTAACCCTAATTGCTTTTTGAAACCCTAAATTCAAATCAAACAAAAAAAAAGGATTTGAAAACCCTAGTTTGAAATGAAACAAAAAAAGTGCATTAAAAAACCTAATTGCTTAGATTGAAACCCTAAATTGAATTCAAACAATTTTTTTTCTAAAACCGTAAATTGAAATCAAAGAAATCATTTTGCATTTGAAAACCTTGATTTCAAGCTCAAGAATATTTGATAATGAAAAAAATTCCTTTGCATTGCTTAAATGTTTTGAATTTCATTTACATTGTATGGAGAAAACAATCTGTTAAACTTTACTTTCAATGTTAAATTATAATTAGATTAGAAAACAATATATTAAAGAATAGTTACAATTCATAAATTATCAATGTTTGTTTGCAAATTTAGTTAGAAAATTCCTAAATCCTTGAACAATCCATTTCCAATTGTCACTTAATTATTTAATATTTGCATTCATTTCTATTTTATGTTTTGATCTCTCTTAGTCATGCCTTGTTTTAATTTCTTGTTTGCATGTGTTGCCTCTTGTCTTTCGACAATGTTAACTCTCATTCTAGTGAATTAATTGTTAATTAGGCTTCTAGTTTAGTCTAAAATATCAATTTGCACTAGTTACCTAGACACTAAAAGAGTCTAAATTTTTTTCTTTTCTTTCTTTTAGGTTCTTTCAATTCCAAACAATCCAAAATAAAATAAGATTCAACATTAACTAATTTTATTATACATTTTATATCATAAAATTCATTTAAGTGGGAAATATTAATGAAAAAAATGTTAAATAAAATAATCTTATATTCAATTAAAAAATATCAAGTTAAAATATACATAAAACTCAATCTTAATAATACATAATCATGTGTTTCTATTATGGAAATAGTCAATCTATTCATAAAATAAAAAATAATCATAAAATAGTTAGTTTATTACCCTAAACCATAAACCGATGTCTTAAGGGGTCCTAATATGCAATTTCTTAAGGGGATCAAACAAGTTCTCAAAATTTCGTGAAGTTTCCCAAGGCAACCAAATTTAATAATAATAAGATCGTGCAAGATTATAATATGAATGAGATTTCATGATCTAGGTTGGTTAGTCGAAACAAGAGCTATCTCAATCAACTGTTCCACAAGAAAATGCTGTTCATTAACTTGTAAGTATATTATTCCAAGGGCCACCCAAACTTCACCCTAAGCTCTCTAAACCCTAAACCTTGAACTCTAAAATATAAACCCTAAACACTAAAGCATTCATTTTGTCCTAGAACCTTAAAATGAAATTTGGTTGCCTTAGGCAACTCCATCAAATTTTATTCCCTTAATCCATGTCATTTTGTCCTAGGACCTTACTACATAGATCCCCTTAAGCCATCCTATTACCCTAAACCCTAAACTCTAAACTCTAAACCCTAAACGCTAAAGCCATCATTTTTTCCTAGGCCCTTAATGAAATTTGGTTGCCTTGGGAAACTTCACCAAATTTTATTCACTTGAGCCATGCCATTTTTTCCTAGGACCTCACTAGACATAGATCCCCTTAAGACATCCTATCACCCTAAACTATAAATCGATGTCTTAAGGGCACCTAATATGGCATTTCTTAAGGGGATCAAATATGTTCTCAAAATTTGATGAAGTTTCCCAAGGAAACCAAATTTAACAATAATAAGATTGTGCAAGATTATAATATGAATGAGATAAATCATGATCTAGGTTGATCGATTTATGGTTTAGGGTGATAGGATGGCTTAAGGGGATCTATGTCTAGTAAGGTCCTAGGACAAAATGGCATGGCTCAAGTGAATAAAATTTGGTGAAGTTGTTTAGGACCTTAATGAAATTTGGTTGCCTTGGGCATCTTCACCAAATTTTGTTCACTTTAGCCATGTCATTTTGTACTAGGACCTTACTGCATAGATCCCCTTAAGCCATACTTTAGGATGTCTTAAGGGGTCCTAATATGACATTTCTTAAGGGGATCAAATAAGTTCTCAATATTTGGTGAAGTTGCCCAAGGCAACCAAATTTAACAATAATAAGATCATGCAATATTATAATATGAAAGAGATTTAATGATCTAGGTTGATCAATTTATGGTTTAGGGTGATAGGATGGCTTAAGGGGATCTATGTCTAGTAAGGTCCTAGGACAAAATGACATGGCTCAAGTGAATAAAATTTGGTGAAGTTGCCTCAGACCTTAATGAAATTTGGTTGCCTTGGGAATCTTCACCAAATTTTATTCACTTAAGCCATGTCATTTTGTACTAGGACCTTACTACACAGATACCCTTAAGCCATCCTATTACCCTAAAACATAAATCCTAAACTCTAAACCATAAACCCTAAAGCATTCATAAATTGTCCTATATTAATAGTTAATTATTTTTTCATTCAAGTAACATGCCTTAGAAATAAATGAGGCTTACACATTTTATCATTTGTATTCAATTAGGCCATTCATATTGAATGGTTTAAGGGTATTTCCTAAACATGTATCTTACATTTTGAAATTACAAATCTAATGCAAGTTCACTTATATCTTAGAGATCACATGAATCGATTCCATAATATTCGTAATCCATCTCCACGCCATCCATCTCCACCACCTCCACCCACTCCACCTCATAACCCCCTACCTCCACCATTTGAAATTGATGGTGATCGCTTGTAAGCATGAATCAATGCCAATGTTAAAACCATTCAAGATCAAATCAACATTATTCAAAATGAAGAATGTATCGCACCACCTTTGAAGATGCTTGCATCTAGGATGCAAAATGTTGTTGATGTTGTTAGGGCTATGGATGGTATCTTAGATTAGCATCGACAATGGCTAGAGGAGAGGGGAAATTTTGATTCTAAAAAGGAAAATACAAAGAATTGAAGAGATGCAGTAGAGAGCCACAATAGTTTATAAATTAAGACAATGATCTTATAGTTATGAATTTATGAATTTGGTTCAATGGATATTTTGTGTGATTAATTAATGAATTTGGTTGGATGGATATTTTTAATGATGTGAATTTATGATTTTGGTTGGATGGATATTTTTAGTGACATGAATTTATGAATTTGGTTGATTTTATGAACTCATAATGTTGAATTTATAATAGTATATATTTTATGACTATCTACTAGATCATGATTTCTCCTATTGGAAAAATGTAATATATATATATTGCATTAGACATAAAATGAGCTTTTTGTGAATGTTTCAAGTTTATTTTTTAGTATGTACATGTATTAAATTTGCATAGTTCTAGATCTTAAATTTTGAAATTTGTATGTATGTACATAGTTTAGTTGAATGATGTATGCATGCAAATTATGCATCATATTTTTTATTTTAAATGTATGTAATTTAATTTTATGATGAATTATAAATTAAATTGCCATTAAATCATTTTTCATCATCTTACATCTAATTTCATCTATCTCTTGTACAAAGTGTTTTAGGTCATCCACATAGTCCACATAGTGTCAAGAGGTCTCTTGATTAAAGAGACGATACATGAACTAAACATGATTTTATGGGTTATACTTGATTATTTCATGGACTACATATTTGGTTTCTCATGTACTCTGTTAGACTTTATATTTCATGGGTCAAGTACTTTGTTGGACTTTAGTTCATGAGTTGTACTCTGATGGACTTTATTTCATGTGCTTAATATATTGGTTTCATGCACTTAATATGTTGTAAATTATGGACTTTATTATTGTTCAATTTTAATTTACACATACATACATTTATGCATTTTATGTTCATAGTCAAGACATTAATATAGAACATTAATGCGAAATTAAATATAAATATGAAATTAAAGTTGAAATTAATAGGACATTTTAATAAATGTACTTTACAAATTTAGTGATCCCATACATGATATACATGATATGTACATTCAATAATTAGCGATAATTAGTCAATGAACTTATTGAATTCATGTCAATCAATAATTAGTCAATAAATCATAATTTACAAACAAAAGCAAACTGTTTATATACCACAAATGATGAAATTTTAAGAAATAAACAATACCATACAAGATTAGAGAACAAAACCATTAATAAATTCTATTATTTAAACATAAATACTAATCAAAAGGGTATGTACAAGATCATGATGGGCCAAAAAGTCGCAATATGATGGGTATGTGGTTGATGACTATTTTTTTACCAAAAATTGATTAAATGAAAGGGGTTTTTAAAGGAGATTCTCAGCTTTCCACTGATATAAATTATTCGTTACATTGAATTTAATAAGTAATTATTATTCATTTTCTATTCAAATTACGAATAAATTCCTAATTGATAGGCTAATTGAAAACATCTATAGATTTCAAATAGTATCACATTTTTTGAATCCAAAACATGTGTCACATTCTATGCTTCACATAATATAGGATTAAAAAAAAAAATGAATTTCATGAAGTTTTGACCAAGTTAAGGTGGTTAGACATACAACTTTTATATTTTTTAAAAAGTTGTAATAAAAATTCATAATTAATAATTTACTTGGAAAAAAATTACAAAAAGATGCATCACATCGGGGCATGAGTCATCTACTTATATCTAAAATCTTATAAAAAATATTATCATTTTATTGTGGTTAGGGTGGTTAGACAGACACCTACTTCTTATTTTTTCCCTGAAATTTAAGTACCACTCCATTGAAATTTCAAATTTTCACCAAATAGTTTAAAAAAAAAAAAACCAAACCTAGTAGTTTAGAAACTACATTCAATTTTCTACATATTCTATTCTTACATATTTTTGAAATAATATAGATAATTTATTCAAATTTTTACATCAAGTTTCCTAACTCTGATTTTTCTAAATTTTTTGTCACTTAAGGTCCTTGTTTTTCCATGATGATCCTACACATATCCAAAATGTAACGATTTTTTCCAAAAAAATTGTTCTCTAAGTATACACCATATTTCATAGTTCTTTTAGAACATTAAATTAAAGAACTTAATTCTCCAAAAATAGGCTAAAGTTTTGAAACTAAATCATGTAGTCCCATATTTACAAATCATGCAAAGTGCTAGAGAAAAATTGAGAACATAAAAGTCCTCTTGACCTCATGTTCCACAAAAACCACTAATTTATAAGCTGTCAAAATAAATAATAGCATCCAACACTAATTTATAGGTTGTCTTAAGGGGATGTCTTAAGGGGTCCTAGTACAATGTCTTAAGGGGATCAAAGGAGAGTATAATTAAGTATAAATATTAAGTGATATAAGCAAGTATTATAATTTAGGGTGAGTCATCATAACAAATGATATAATTAAATATAATATTTAGGATATGTGCTAATACGACACGTATTAAGGGGAAGTCTTAAGGGTCCTAATACGACGTCTTAATGGGATCAAAGAAGAGTATAATTAAGTATAAATATTAAGTGATATAAACAAGTATTATACTTTAGGGTGGGTCTTCATAACAAATGATATAATTAAGTATAATATTTAGGATATGTACTAATATAACAGTCTTAAGATGATGTCTTAAGGGGTCCTAATATGATGTCTTAAGGGGATCAAAGATGAGTATAATTAAGTATAAATATTGAGTGATATAAACAAGTATTATAAGTTTTAGGGTGACTTATCATAACAAATGATATAATTAAGTATAATATTTAGGATATGTTCTAATATGACACGTCTTAAGGGGATTTATTAAGGGGTCCTAATATGACATCTTAAGGATATAATTGATTTAACAATAATTTATGTGTGATATTTAGTGATTATATAATCAAATATAAAGTTTCAAAGTAGGAAAACATGCACATTTAACAAACAAAATATATAGAATATTGATTTTGATACATAAAATTACATAGAGTACATAATTATGTATGTACATGTATTTGTAATTTGTACAAAATATTTAATTGTGTAAGTATGTATGTACATATATGTCATCTCAAAACAATGTTTACAAAATTTGGTTATGCCATCTCAATAACATCTCAAACCCATGCCTGGAATGTAGTAGGTCTTCACACCACTTGATATCAAAAAGGTACAAGCAATATCAATGAAATCATCAAAACATACATATTTTAATTTATATAAAACTATGTAAATGTACACAACTCAAGTACCTATATTTAAAAATATTCCACACATGTGTGTAGGTTGAATCTAGGCATCCTCTCCTTTTTGTTTCAAAGTATGAGATCAATGCAATGATGGCTTAAGGATACAAAAAAGTATAATAAATCAATTTTAACTATTAATGTACAAGCAATATCAATATATAATAAAAATATGTATTTAAATATAATTTAACTAATAATTACCTATTTTTACCTAGTATTCCATGTTGTTTAGGTTGAATCTGAATGTACTAGATCCTTTTTGTGATTATGGCTTAAGGATCTATAAAAGGAAAATTTAAATCAATTTCAACTAATAACACACTTGACCAATATCAAAACATGTATTTAATCTATTTAAAAGGACAATATAAAACTAAAACTATATTTACCTATATTTACTTATTCCATTGTACCATCTACATCCTCTCTTTTTTGCAATGCATCTATGATTGTCTCATGCTCTTCCATAGAAATTGTCCATAAAACTTTATTTGTAGGTCTTCCATGATATCAGTCTAGTTTTATATTTGTTGCCACCACCAAATGTGAATAGCATATAATCTTTTTATGCATTTCATAATCTTTGAATGCAGGTAGACCATTCTTCCTTGTTAGGTATTTTCATAGCCAAGTGCCAACAACCACCATCGATCCTATTGGAAAACATGAAAACCATCATCAAACAAGTTCTCAAATTTTTCTTAAGGGGATCAAAGAATTGTTCTAAAAAATTGCTTAAGGGTATCAAAAACTTGTTATCAAAATTTTCTTAAGGGGATGTCTTAAGGGGATCATCGTACATGTTGGATAATGATAGACATCATCATCTTCTCAAGGTGCTATTAACTTATGTTTAGTCTCCACACAACGAGCCAACCAGTATTTTGTTTCCTCTTCATTCCCCTCAAGTGCAACAATAACATACATATCTCTTGCAAAAAAAAAATGATTTCATAACTTGCACATATCCATATAAATAATTTAGTATTACAAAATAACTTAATAAAGTGAAATAAATTGAAATAAATTGAATTAAATTACCTTCTTTTACAAGGTTTGAAACACGGTCATAGTCTTTAGATGTAAACACTTGATCATTTTATTCAATAGCTCTTTCATATTGATCATGTGCTTGTTCAGGTGTCAACGATCTTTGCTCCCATTGTTCAACCCATTCTATATTTTCACATGCTTCCCAAACTCCTAAGATACAAAACTAAAAAAAATATGCAAGATCCCTTGTACAGATAGTCCATGTGCTTGTTGTCGAACTCCTAAATGAATGTGATTTAGCAGATCCACTGATTGTCTCATAGTCAACTCTAGGTAGAATGTTCTCTTCTTCAACCAACCAAAATAATCGACAAACTATAGAGTACTCACCCAAACCAGGTGCATATAATCTTGTATTGCACCAATCCATAATCCCATGTGCATCTTTAAATTTTATTGCATCCTCAAATTTTAATTTTTCTCTAGCAAGAATTATTTTGACACATGCACCAGCTCCATCATGTTCTCCTTTACCATGCCCAACTTCAAAAAAACTCCATATATGTTGGACATTAAGTTCCTTGTGAACCCTACTTAACCAATATAACATTCGAGCATTTTTGAACCGCCCCATACAATTATTTAACCATATGAGGTGTTATATCATCTGGATTCCTATTTCTCTTAAATTTCTATCAAATATGTTGAAACAATATTGAACAAACTCTGATGAGTGTAACCAGTTTTCACTCAAACAAAAATGATACTCCCTCAAAAAATTTCTATCATCCTCTATGCTATCATCTGCATGTCTATAAAAAATATGGACAAACATAGCTACTTGCACTGGATTATAATACTGTGATTGAATTTCCTCTTATGGAGCTAGAGTATAATTTTCCGCAAAATCAACCACTTAAAGCATAGTACCAATTGGAAATTTTTTTCTACATGCACAAAATTGGCCATCAATCCATCAAGCATGTTGAGAGTGCATGACATATTTTTGTATAATCTTATTCTTAAATTCACTCATGAATACATGTACACTAGCTTTTTCTATAACTAAATCATAACACTTTCCTATTTTTTCATCTTTCAAAGAATAGTCAACATTCTTAAATATTTTAACATCTACTAATTGTTGTCCAAAATCATTATCAACACTTTCATGCATACAAATTCTTAAGAATGGAAGATTTCCATAGCTAGTGCATTGTCTAGAAATACAAAACTTAAATAAAACAATTTACCATTGGATCTTTCACAAAACAAACCTGATATAAACTCCCTTATTGTTTTAGGTGGCATATTAATACCACATTCATGTATAATCATGTTAGTATGCAAAGTACAACATATATATCGAAAAAGATAATAAAAATAATGAAATTGAACATGCATTTTACAACAAGAAGATATTTGTTTCTTATTAATTTTTACATACCAGGGTTTACATTTTTCAAAAGACCTTTGACTTATTTTAATATTACCAGGTAACAATAAATCACCACAGAAATTTCTACAACATTTAGTTTGTGTTGTATCTAATAGGCGTTTTGGGTGAGGATCGTAAACTTTGGACCCCACCCTTAATTTTAAAACATCTCTATCATTAGATGATACCCTAGTATTATCATGCCAATAGTTTTCAATAAAAGATTTAATTTCAACATTCAATTTCATATCAAACCTTGGGAGTCAACCACTGAAACTCCAACATTGGTTGATAGGATCATTTTCTATACTTTCTCTTCTTTTTGCAACTCTTAGCAATGTTTTAGGCTCTTCTTTTTGCCACTCTTAGCAATGTTTTAGGATTTATTTTTAAAAATTCACTAATATTTCTTACCATTCTTTTATTCAAAGTTGCTTTATTAACTATAGCAGTTGTTATATCTCTTCTTGCTGCATTTTTATCTTTAGATCGACTATTTTTCCTAATAGATTGAATGGAACTAGCAACAATAGACATAGCATTTTTTAATGATTGATCTTTTCTTGTTGGTTTAACAAAAAAGCCTAACTTTTTCATTATTTTCCTCATTTTTTGCATTCTCATCAATTACATCATTAGTTGACATTTAAATGCAAGTTTTTTACGATAAAAGAATTTTTTGTATACTCTATTCGCATGTGTTCTTGTTTTCCTCCAAGAAATCTTACCAAGAAGATTACCCAAAACATCACTTTCAATTATAAAAAATGTATTTTCATTAAATTCAACATCACATTCTAGATTTTCATTTTCATTTTCAAATTCAAAATGATTTACATTTTCATCAACAAAACAATTTTCATTTTCATTTTCATCAACAAAACGGTTTTTGTTTTCATTTTCAACAAAAGGATCATTCTCATTTTCATTTTCAACAAAAGATTTTTTGTTTTCATTTTCAATAACATTTAAGTGATTTTCATTTTCATTTTGTAATTTATTTTCAATAAATTCTATTAAACTTTCATCTCTCTGAATATTATCAATGTCAACATTGTTAAGTTCTGCATCTTGTAAAAATTCTACAAACAAATTTTCCATTTCACTAAAATGTGGATTTGAAGACGTACATGGATTTGTGCCTATTGAAACATTCTCCATAGCATTGAAAGAGGGATTTGAAGACATACTAGGACTTGTTTATATAATCATATTATTTTCCAAATTGACTTCTTGCAAATTAGCTTCATCTACAACCATGGTCTCCTCAATGTTTTCATCTTCAATAGTTGTGGAATTGGATGCTCTATCATCATTCATTGATTTAATTCTCATTCTTATTTCTCTTTGTCTTTGTTTCTCCTTCTTTCTCTTTGCTTCAGTTTCTTTAGGAGTCAATGTCTTCCTATCTTTCCTCTTATTACGAGCTTGTGAATCCACGATTATAAAATTCTCAAGCATGCAAATGAATGTCAATAGTGAAATTCTTAAAAAAATTCAATCCAAATTGTAAGTTGAAGAACTATAAGGACAAAATTATTCCTCATGTGTTCCTCAAAAAAAGTAGAAAACTAACACAATTCCACTTAAAAAACTGTTTACTTGATGCCTCCTTTTAAAAATTCAATCCAAATTGAAAATTGAAGACCTATAAAAATAAAATTCGTCCTCTTTTGTTCCTCTAAACAATTAGAAAACTAACACAATTCCACTTCAAAAACTGTTTACATGATGCCTCCTTTGAAAAATTCAATTGAAAATGTGAGTTGAACACCTATAAAAACAAGAGTTGATAGAAAATTTCCCAATATGTCATAGTCGGTTGTACATGTGGGGACCGTTGACATGGAAATGGGATCCCATTTCTATATCAATGGTCACCACATTTAATATTAGGAAATGAGATCCCAATTTACAAAATGGGATTGCCTTTTATAAACGGGATCCTGTTTCTAAGAAAATGAAATTTTCCTTGCTTTGTGGTCAGGTTTTTGGCTTGTATTCTGGTTCGGGAAAAGCATTAGGAATCTGAACCTACCCCTTCAACCTGGTTTGACCTACAAGTTGAAGGTCCTAACAATGTCGAAGAAAAATAGTGAGTATGGACATATGGCTAACGACCTTTTTTGCAAAATTTTTTGACAAAATTAAAGCCCATTATAGATGAGACAGTGCAGATTCCAAATATGTATTTTTTTTACAATTAGATTATTTTTTCTATTTTTCAATTAATTGCTAATGAAACTAGTCCATAAACTTTAAATTTTAGGGTTTTTTACTATTTTAATAATTTTTTATTAAAATATAGTTTTGTAAAACAAATTGCATGAGAACATACTTCAGACAATTCTTTTTAATTTAAAAAAAAATTAAAAAATGATAAGTTTAGGTCATCTTATGCATGACGTACACAACAATTTTTCAAAACGACAAATATGGCTGTTAAAAATTTAACAAAAAAAATATTGAATAAAAAATTACAAAAAATATCAAAAATGTGCTTCAGTGAGTTACAAATATTTTCCCAAAAGGATCTAGAAAAGTACAATAATTTAGGTCAAAATATAGATGGCGTACATGTGCATGGTATGGTAAAAAAAAGTGACTTTTAATATTGGTTTTTAGAAACACCTATTGAAATCAGTTTGTACCATCTAGGTATTGAAATAAATTACATATTTGGAAACTAGACTCTGAGTACTATGTTTTATAATTAGTGAATTTTTTTATAGATTTCATCTCTAAGTGCTTCAATTTTTAAGGTTAGATGTGTCAAATTCTGCAAATCAAGGAAAGCACTTCCACTTTTTGGCCAAAAAGTGGACTCAACATCTTGCCAGCACCCCTAATCTAATTGAACTATGAACTAATGTTGAAAATGAAAGAAGGAATAATACAATTCTATCCACAATTGTAATGAATGTAAATTATGCTAATTTTAATGATTTGAATGTAAAAAAAGGTATGCAAATTGAAACATAAATATTTTAACAGTAAAAAAGAGCACACAAATAGATTTTTAAATTCTGGAAAATGAAGTTAGAATCAGCTCTAGGACTGACTTTCTGAGAGCCTAGGTGTATGAGTCCCAATGAGGATTTTTTTCAAAAATTTCAAAAATTTAAAGTGATTTTTATGCTTTTTATGTTGTATGATTTGTAACCTAAATGAAAATGAAAATTTTGTATGATTTTCAATGATTTAAGATGCAAAAATGCAAGCTATATACACTTTCACTAATGCAAAATTTAGAAACCCTAGAATGCTAATTAACTAATGTAAACC
Organism: Sequoia sempervirens; assembly: GCA_007258455.2. NCBI lineage: Eukaryota > Viridiplantae > Streptophyta > Pinopsida > Cupressales > Cupressaceae > Sequoia > Sequoia sempervirens. Next base: position 104,506 of record VDFB02329887.1, read on the forward strand.
TTAATGAAATGTTAATGAAAGAAAGATATAGGATGATGATGCACTCCAAATCAGAATAATGATGTTATAAATATAGGTTCACCAAAATGAAAGGAATAAAATTGTAATGGGAATCTAGGGTTTAGGACCTAGAACAATAAAACTCCTCACTCTCATTCAAGGATGACCCTAGAGATCTCAACCTCAAGATGTAGAAAGGGGAAAGAGATATTGCAATAGGGTTGTCCTAGGGGATGATTATAAACTATTGAGGGGTTCACCACCAAGCTAGGGCTTGGAACAATGTATGAAATGTAAGATCTAATGATTAAACTCCATGATGCATAAAACCTCACTAAATGAACTATAAATGCAAATAAATTAGAACAAACTGGAAAAGTACAGAGGTGCACCTAGAAACCTGAGAGAGCTTGAATGGATGCATAAAATGCTAAATAACTTGAAATTTAGGCCTCTTTGGACTCATATGTTAGTTTGGGCATATCACTCCTAGATCTGGGTTTCTATGCAGGAACTAGTTTTTGGAAAATGGGTATCTGAAATTGCCAAAATTTGAAAAATGAGCTAAATTGGGACTTATACACCAAGGCTGGCATACGAGTCCATCTAGGGTTTTCTAAAACTTCAAAGTCTGAATTTGGTCTTTCATGTTTGCTATGTCCTTCCCAATTGATTTTTGGATCCCAAACCTTGATTTCAAGGTTATAGGTGACTTTTTAGTGAGGATTACAACCTTGAAAATGAGGGGACAATTCCAAGCACTTTCTACAAGATTGTAACCTAATATTCAAAGGTCCTTCATGCTCCAAGACACCTAGATCTATAATCACACATGTAAAGAGGGGAAAAACTTGTTGATTATTAGTAAATAGGGGTTTTCCTTGGTCAAACCCCTTTTAGGTAATTCAACCAAATGATGAGATAATGAAATGAGGAAATGAAACATGAAACATAGACAATGATACCTTGAATGATATCTTGTAAATGATGTCTTGTAAATCTACAATCTAACATGAAATGGCCATAAAGGATGTAGATCTAGATCTTGAGATAAGTGTAGAACAATGCTTGACCTTGGATCTTGAATACAACACCACAACACTAGCTCAATAACATGCTTGATTCTTGATATCCTTGATATGATGATGGATCTTGAATTGCTACAAAAATTGATGAATAATTCTACCCTTGAATTCCTTAAAAATGATCTTGAATTCTCTCTTGATGATCTTGTAAAGTCTTGGAATTCTTGACTATTGAGTGCTCAACTTGATATCATGAATTCCTAATGAAATAATGATTTGAGACCTCATTTATATAGGTGATCCATCTAATATCCTGTTGATTAGATCCCATAGGCCTATTTCAAGAATGGAAGAGGAATGAAGTGTTTTCATTGATGTCAACAGTCAAGTGGTTATCTACTTGTTGTTGTTGATTGTATATGTCAAGGATATTAAGAAAATTGTAGTAAAAGAAGGTTGTTGGTTTCAGTGCTTGTGAGCTATGTTTTTTTGTAGGTTGATTGAGGTCTGGGAGAAATTTTTCTGGTCTAAATTTCTCTTTAATGAAGTCTTATGGTGTATGGTTAAAGAGTTGTTTTTCCCTAGTTCTATTGAAGTTGGTTTTGGCATTTGGAAGTATCGAGCTTAATTGATCTATGTGTTTTACACTGGCATGGCTGTTCGTGTGTCAAGGACTACTTTCAAAGTTGATGAAGCATGTTGGATCTATTATGGGTCTCGGTTAAGCGTGTGTTTGGATCACCCTCATTCTAATTCGACACTAGGATGTTTAGCACTGACCTAATTTGAATTTGAAGTTGGATGGCTAAATTTGTATCTTTTCAAGGTTAGAGATAGTATAAATATAGAATGTGCTAGTGATGAAAATTTTACATAAGAAAAGAAGAAAGATAAGTGAAAGAGAAGATGCAAGTTTGATGTTATTCTTAAAGTGTGTGAGTTAAGTGTGTCGTTGTTCAGTGTGAAGCTTAATTCCAAGTTTCTGAATGCAATGAGTTGAAGGCTAACTCTATCATTCATGCGAGTTGATAAGTGATTGTGGTGGAATATTCGTTGCATTTGGATTGTTGTCTCTCTGTAACAAGTTTTCTTTGTCTTCTTTGTATCTTTGTGGCAGTGAGCCCTTCAAGTTGTAGCTTTGTGGACAGTGAGTCCTTATTTTAGGTAGTAAGCATTTTTGTAATCAATTTTTATATTCTCTATAGTGTGAGTTAATCCTCGCCATGGTTTTTCCCTCATTGGGTTTTCCACATAAATATCGTGTTATTGTGTTTTTGCATTTTCATTTGATGGTTAATCACTTAATTAGTTTATGTATTAGTTCTGGTAATTGAATTTAAGGTTATAATATGTGACAATTGATTCACCCTCCTCTCAATTGTCCTATCCAACAAGGCTAACATTCATAAAATTTGAACTTAAAACCCATATTTCCCACTTAAAACCTTAAAAATAGGCCAAATGGGTCGCACATGGGCTTTTTGGAGAGAAAATTTGTCGAGGTGTTAAGAAATTAAGTTTATTTGATGTTTATGCTAGGATTTTGGTTAAAATATGCCTTGGGATGCATAATGTAGGGTCTTAGGGGCCTATTAATGATGATATAAAGGTCATAAATGCAAGAGGTCCTAAAAATTAGTGTGAAAGTGTAAATAAATATACTTTACAACATCAAATTAAGGAAAAAATAGGTCTATTTAGCTTAAAATGACTCTAAATCCAATGTGAATGTGTACAACACATTACAAGACTAGATTAAGGCAACATTAGGTCCAAGGGCCCTAAATTTAATGTGAAGGTGTAAATGAATACACTTTACAACACTAAAATAAGGCAGAGTTAGGTTTATTTGGCTTAGAAACACCCTAAATCCAATGTGAATGTGGAAAAAACATTACAACACTAGATCAAGGAAACATTAAGTTCATTTTGACATTAATTATTCCCAAATTAAGTGTGAAAATGTAAGTGATGGCATTTTTTGACACTACGATAGATTATGTTGTGCGCCCACTTTGTCATGTGTGGAGCCCCCACCTCTCCTTGGAAGTATATGTTGGAATATGGCTTTGAAGAGATTATTTTGGGCTACTTGTGTTGTCATTGATGGAAACTAGAGTCAGTATTATGGTCCACAGTGTTATTATTGCTCCTACCAGCAAGGGAAGTAAGATTATGTAATCTACCGGCAAAAATAATGAAGAATAGGACATCCAGTTGACAAGTCAATCTAAATACTTCACCGGATCACTATTATGTGGTGTGGATTCCCAGGGAAGCTTGTTTAGCATGTATACTATCCTACTGGTGAGTTTTGTGGTGCTGTATTAGTCAGAGTTTGAGTTAATAGGTTCGACAGTATGATTCATGGTTTATTCTCTCATTATAGCCGACATGTTTTATATGGTGTATCACACATGTATGTGGATTATGTATTTAGTTATTTATTATGTTTGGAACTTTTTTTTGGGTCCCTAATATAGTCTAGCCAACTTGTGTGCGTACGCATCAATTCTAATTGATGATTTGGGTCAACATAAGGAAAAGTATTATGTTTTGCTTTAAAGCTGACATATAACAAATTCTTGTTAGCGGGTATATAAAGGAAATTGGGAAATCATTTTGCTACGCAAGTGTATGTGTGTAGAGATAGAAGGGTGTGAAGATCAAGAAGAGTCGGTATGAAAAAAGGTTAGAACATTTATATATATATTCTTTCACAATAGAAGGGCCTCTGTGTGCAAAGTAGAGTAGGGCTGAAGTGCGAACTGGATAAAAAGATCCAAAATCTGATTGTGCACTTAATTGGAATTGAAACCAAGCATTTGTAGATGCTACTTTATTAGTTCATTTTTTTTTTGTAATCTCAAATGTATTTTGTAGGCAGTGAGCCTTCTCTTTTGAGTAGTGAACTCTAGGCAGTGAGCCTGAATGCAAGTACATTCCCCTTTTTTCATACTTTTAACAGAGTATACTTTGTGGATTAATCTCCACCGTGTTTTTTCCCCTAATAGGGTTTCCACATAAAAATATTGGTGTTATGGTGTTCCTTAATGTGTTTGCATGTTTACTTCTATTTATATACTATGAATGCTATTAAGGGTTCAGTTGTTGTTGTTGATAGTTTAAGATCTGATTTGAAAATCAAATATTGTGGAACATTTATTCACCCCCCTCTCAATGTTCCTAGTGTCCAACAACTTGTATCAGAGCTGGTTCCTCTTATGAATTTTAATAGCTTGAGGTGGATCTTGAATTACAATGGACGTTGGTGGTCTTCAACAACAGTTTATGGTGGCACTTGATGATCTTGATTAGTCTAAAGCAAAAGTCATGGAACTAAAAGAAAATCTTGTGGCTGCCAAAAAATTCATTCAATCACTGAAGGATAAGATAAATGAGTCAAGGGAAAAGAGGAAGGAACTGTGTGATTAGTTGAAGTAGAAAGAAAGAAAAGTTAAAGATGATGTCCATCTCAATCAAACCCTACGAGAAATAAGAGAAGAATGTGAAAAGATTGCTAAGGACAATGAACTCTAAAGATTGAAATGGAATATGTGGCGATGAAATTAACCAAAGAGATTGAAGAAAGAAAGAAGAAAGAGGAGAATCTGGCCCAGTCCTTGAAAGAAAAATCTGAAGAATGTAGTAGCTTGTTAATAGTGAATTCATTTAGTTGGAGATTGAATTGCAAGAATCTAGAAACAATGAACAAGAGCTTGAGAGATAGGTAGTCATTCTCATAAATGAGCTTACTATTGGAAATGAATTCAAAGAGAAATTTAGGATAAGTTCTGCTAAGCTTGATGAGATAACTAAAGGACAAAAGGATACTAAGGACAAGTGAGGTCTTGGCTATGAGAAGGGTGAGAGCTTTGGATCTAAACAAAAGAACCTTGAAAAGAACAAAAAAGGCAGAAGACATTTGGTAAGGCAACCCAATGCTTAGAAATTTAATGGATATTGCTTTGTTTGTAATAAATTTGGTCATATGGATTCTCAATGTAGAAGAAAGATAAACCTTTGTACTCCATCATTTTTTGGTCATAAGTGACTAGAATGTAGAAGTATGTCTGTCAGTGCAAGTAATAGTAAATTCTATACCTGTAGAAGATTTGGACATGTTGCTAATCAATGCAGATCAAGAGGAAATCAGTGGATCCTATGGTATAGAAAGAAAAATATGGTATGCTGCAATTGTAATAAAAATGGTCACATTGAGGGGTTGGGGCCCTAGCTCGGTTGGCTAAATATTTCCTGTTGTAGGAGGTTGGTCACGAGGTCTAGTCTCCCCCACCCCTGTGGTACCAAAGGGCATGTCACGCCAGTGCTTCCGGTCACATTAAAAAGTTTACCATGCGCACTATAGTTTATAGGGGGTCATGCTACCCGATTTCTGCAGTGTAAAAAAAAAAAATGGTCACATTGCAAGATTTTGTAGGAACAAAAACATGAATAAAAGAGGTCCGGTCTATCAAGGAAGAAACCCACGAAAAGACAACAAAGGAAAGGAAAAAGAATTTGTGGAAGAGATAAGAGATCGGATGAAGAAAACATGAGTAAAGAAAAGTGAATCAGATGAAGGCAATAAGGCTATATTGGAAGCACCCTCGAGTAATTCCTCTGGCAATTGATTTCAAGCCAGTGGCCTAGGGGGAGTTTTTCATGAAAATATTATGTCCCCCATGTGAAGTTGGTTCTAGATAGTAGGATGTCATCAGAAGCTATGTTACTCAATGTCAAATGCATTTGTAATCATTTGTTGAGTTGGGTGAAATGTTAAAAGTCTGAAGTTGGATTTTTTGCTTGTTGTCTGAGTTCACAATGCAACCGAAACTTCTAGGGAAATGCATTTAATGCAAAAAAAATTTAAGTGTGTGAAGTTATAAAAGGGAAGTTGAAACCCTCATTTGACACCATGCATTGAAGTAGAACAGTTTGAGAGCTTTTTCAGCAAAATTTCAGAGTGAAAGGCCAATTTAGCGATTAATTCTCTAGGTATTTCTATTACTTATTGATTTAATATCTATTTGGCGATCAGTAGAACCCTGTTTGGCACAAAAAATGAAATAAATCCAAGGAATAATAACTCTGGATGAGTATAGCAGTCAAAAAGTTAGGAATGAAAGAAATCTGTTGTCTCCCTCCGAATTAAGGAAGCTTGGAGGATCGAAGCATAAGAATTTGGATATATGGAATGGATTTCCTCATTTCGTCAATGTGGAAGTGATTCGGTTTATCTTAAACAAATTAGACATGACTACAATATGTTTTTGGATAAGGATGGAAAGATTAAGAAAAAGGTTCATGGTCTGCAGATTGAACATGAAAAGGTTCACTCTGCTAGAAATACTCTTATGGATGCTTTCTGGAAAGTGAAAGATCATATCGAATGCAGGTTGGAGAAAATGTTAGAAATTCTAAAGGAAGGGGAAAAATTGGGTAATTCCATTACCATTCCTAAATCCCTCATTCAGATTATCAAGAGGACATTGGAGAATAACAACTTGATTATAGCTATTGGGATTGTGGTGGACTCTTGGAAGAAATATTTTTCGGAAATGAAAGCTAAGTATAAAATAATCTTCTAAATTGTGCAACAGTTTTCCAAATTTTGGTCAATTTTGCAAAGGGGAGAGAATAAGTAAAGAAGCAAAGAGCGGAAGTATAGAAATTTTGTCATTGATGTCAAAGAGGGAGAGAATGTAGTGAAAAATTTCTTTGACATCCAAGGGGGAGCATCAATTTTTGTTTTTGGTTTTGACACTTAGTCAATTTTTCACTAAGTGTTGCCATCAATGCCAAAGGGGGAGATTGTTGGCATATGACTTTGAAGAAATTGTTCTTGGCTACTTGTGTTTCCATTTATGGCAACTAGAGTCAACAATATGGTCCACAGTGTTAGTATTGCTCCTACCGGCAAGGGAAGTAAGATTATGTAATCTACTGACATAAAAAATGAAGAACAAGACATTTGGTTGAAAAGTCAATCAAAATACTTCACTAGATCACTATTCTATGGTGTGGATCCCCAGGGAAGCTTGTTTAGCACATATACTATCCTACTGGTGAGTTTTGTAGTGTTGTATTAGTCAAAGTTTGAGTTAAGAGGTTTGACAGTATGATTCATGGTTTATTCTCTCATTATAGCCGACATGTTTTATATGGTGTATTGCAGATGTATGTGGAGTATGTATTTAGTTATTTATTATGTTTGGAACTTTTTTTTGGGTCCCTACTATAGTCTAGCTAACTTGTGTCGGTACACATCAATTCTAATTGATGATTTGGGCTGACATAAGGAAAAGTATTATGTTTTATTTTAAAGATGACATATAAAAAATTCCTTTTAGCGAGTATATAAAGGAAATCAGGAAATCATTTTGGTGCACAAGTGTCTGTGTGTAGAGATAGAAGGGTGTGAAGATCAAGAAGAGTCAGTACGAAAAAGGTTAGAAGAGTTATATATATATGCTTGTAGAGCAAAAGGGCCTATGTGTGTAGAGCAGAGTAGAGTAGAGTAGGGCAGATGTGTGAACTAGATAGAAAGATCCAGAATCTGATTGTGCATTTAATTGGAATTGAATGCAATCATTTTTAGACGCTACTTTCTTAGTTCAATTTTTTTTTTTTTAATCTCAAATGTATTTTGTAGGTAGCAAGCCTTCTCTTTTGAGTAGTGAGCTCTAGGAAGTGAGCCTGAATGCAAGTGCATTCCCCTTTTGTCATACTTTTAACAGAGTATACTTTGTGGATTAACCTCCACTGTGGTTTTTCCCCTAACATGGTTTCCATGTAAAAATATTGGTGTTATGGTGTTCCTTAATGCGTTTGCATGTTTACTTATGTTTATATTGTGTGAATGCTATTAAGGGTTCAGTTGTTGCTGTTGATAGTTTAAGATCTGATTTGAAAATCAAATATTTTGGAACACTGATTCACCCCCTCCCTCTCAGTGTTCCTAGTGTCCAACAGTATAGATAGTCAAAATAATTTGTAATCTTATTGAGGAAAAAATCACAATAGAGTGTTCTCAAAATTATTGTGGCACCTCATAGTTATTGCATGGAGGTTGGTCAAAAACTATCCACCACATATCCCAAAAATTATTTTTTATTCTTTCGTGGAGGCACCAATGGATGGGGAACCTCCTATATGAAAATGAGAAAGACCGATTGGTTCGTGGGTTTGTGAAGAGGGCACATAAGTCATATTTGATAATTTTCTCTTTCTTTACTTGCTCATACAAAATTTTATTTGCATAAAAATGTTTTTGTTCCTTCTTCTGATTAGACAAAAAATTAAATTTTGGACTCGTTGACAAAAGATGAGATATAATAGACTATAGGGATTTTGCAAGGCCTCACTTATGAGGGTTTTTTGTAGTAGTACATCATTTAACCTTGTAATCAATTTGTTGTGTTCTTTTTTGGTTTTTTCTATTTTCCCTATAATTTTCTTATGTTCCTTTGTGATGTCTATGAATTGAGAGAGGAGTTTGATGTTGTTCTTATTCATGAGGGTCATCATGAGGAAGTGATTGATAATTTTAAATATTTGGAGGTGGGAATTCATTTCCTAGAAATTACAACAAATTTTAATTAAAAACCTAATTCAATCTATAAGCTAATCCATATTTGAAACTAAAATACCAGAAATACATACCTCTTTCACCTTCATGATGTCTTGGTAGCATCTTCATGAAGATTCACAAGCTCCAAGTGAAAAAATTACTTTCTATTTGGAAAGTACGGGTTGGGAAGGGGAAAAAACATAGTAGGTAAAATGATGAATGGTAGAATGAAGGAAATGGGGTCAGTGTTTTTATTGTAACTTTTACATTTGGAACTCATGAAATAGGCTTGGTATGGCCAAGCCTTAGGATTTGTCATCTAAGACATTTTGTGACTGCCAAATTTGGTGCTTGCCAAACATGCAATTTGGGTAAATAAATCAATGTGGCATTTTTTTCTATCATATCTTTTTGCATTTACCCTAGAGGAGTAAGAAGGGATCTGGAGGGAGAGGTGCACATGGAGGGAGTGAGAGACATAGGGAAGAGGAGATAGAGAGGTGATGACCTCGAGAGGGGAGGGAGAAAGAATCTAGAGAGAGAAGAATGAGGTGAGAGATAGAGGGGGAGAGAAGTTGGTAATGAGACAAGGAGGGAGAGGTAGATTAGTAAAGAGGGAAGGAGGGAGAAAATTGGAGATGGGGAGAGAGAGATGGTGGGAGTGGGAGGTAGTGATCAAGAGAACGGAAAGAGAAGGATGGAAAACAATAACAAAGGGAGAGAGAAGAAGAGAGAGGTAGGGAGGGAAGGATAAATATGGGGTTAAGGAGAGAAGGGCAAGGTAGAGAGGGTTGAGAGAGAAGAGGGGAAGTATTGGTTAAGAGGGATGGAGATAGAGAGGGAGTGAAAGGTAAAACCTCGTTTATCCATCATATCAATCATAAACCTTAAATTCTAAGACTTATCAAAGTGGGGAAGAGAGAGAGAAAGAGAAAGAGAAGTTCTTTAGCATTTACATTTGAAACTCGCCAAATGATGCACTTTCATTTGGTGAGTGCCAAATTTGACTTGCTCACCAAATTTGGTGCTTTCCAAATAGCTTGCATTGGGAAATAGGTTAGCTCTTTGGGTTGAATGACCATTGCATGCCAAAGACATGATTTTTTGAAAGGATAACAAAATTTCACATATTTTTGGTTGTGTTCTCCATTAGGTTTGCACGTGTTTCAATATAAATTTATAAAAATATCATGATGACGTTAAGTTCTCTCTTAGCTATCTAACCATATAATTTTTTTTTACATTTTGGTTATGTTTAGGTTTTCATTTTTAACTTCTTTTGTTAGCTTCTCCATTTTTTGTCAAAAACCAAAATGTACTAGTTTCGGTATAGTTTATTATTTGTTCATCAAATTTTGAAACAAATTAATTTTTAAAAGACTAGACTTCATTCTACATGTATTGAAAAAAAATGATTTTTGATTTTTTTTTTTAAAAAGGGTATGTGCAGGATCATCATGGAAAAAATAGGCCCTTAAGTGGCAAAAAATTCAAAAAAATCAGTGTTAGGAAATTTGAATAAGTTATCTATATTATTTCAAAAATATGTAAGAATAGAACCTATAGAAAATTTAATGTAGTTTATAAACTACTAGGTTTATTTAAAAATAAATAAAATCTATTTGGTGAAAATTTGAAATTTCAATGCAGTAGTACTTAAATTTCAGGGAAAAAATAAGAAGTAGGTGTCTGTCTAACCACCCTAACCAAAATAAAATGATAATATTTTTTTATAAGATTTTATATATAAGTAGAGGGCTCATGTCTAAATGTGATGCATATTTTTTGTAATTTTTTTCCAAGTAAATAATTAATTATTAATTTTTTATTACAACTTTTAAAAAATATAAAAAATTGTATGGCTGACCACCTTAACTTGGTCAAAACTTCATGAAATTTAATTTTTCTTTTTTTAATCCTATAGTATGTGAAGCATAGAATGTGACGCATGTTTTGGATTCAAAAAATGTGATACCGTTTGAAAGTTATAGATGTTTTTCAATCAGCCTATCGATCAGGACTTTAGTCATAACTCTAATAGAAAATGAATAATAATAATTTATTAAATTCAAATTAAAGCATAATTTATATTGGTAGACAGCTGAGAATCTCCTCTAAAAACCCTTTTCGTTTCATCAATTTTGGGTTAGAAAAAAGTCGTCAGCCACATACCCTACAAATACCCATAATATTGCCAGTTTTTGGCCCATCATGATCTTGCACATACCCAAAAATTAGGTGGTGCATGCTCAAATTTTTTCTTTTCATTGTGTGTCCACTTTGAAAATTAGTAAATATTATGTATTCATTAAAAAATTAGCCAAAAAAATGGCATAAACTACATGGTGTTAGCTAATTTCTCACCTAAGCAATTTTTTAAATTCTCATTTTTTTTTAACATTTTAGGGGGAGCACAATAGACGCTATCCTATTTTTTGATAAAAATAGGACCACTTTGTGTTCTCCCCTTTTTCAAACCCTTAATCTTCACTATTTCAAAAAAATAGTAGTTTAAAAAGTAAATTCGAAGCACTACAACTCTTGTTCTTGTTGCATCTTCAAATTTTGAGCATAACTATCTTCATTTTCTCATTGAACATTAGACTTTGGTGATTTTAGAAAAAAAGTGGCATCTTAAGACCCCTTTTTGTTTCATAACTTTGTGAACTTACCCTAGAGAGCTTATACAATACTTTATTTGTTACAACACACTTGCAATTGATGAAAAGATAAAACTATTGTAAAAATATATCCATTTATAGTGATGTGACTTCTATATTTTTATTCCTATAAATATTGCAAGGGATCTGGAGGGAGAGGTGCACATGGAGGGAGTGAGAGACATAGGGATGAGGAGATAGAGAGGTAATGACCTAGAGAGGGGAGGGAGAAAGAATCTAGAGAGAGAAGAATGAGGTGAGAGATAGAGGGGGGAGAGAAGTGGGTAATGAGACAAGGAGGGAGAGGTAGATTAGTAAAGAGCGAAGGAGGGAGAAAATTGGAGATGGGGAGAGAGAGAGGGTGGGAGTGGGAGGTAGTGATCAAGAGAATGGAGAGAGAAGGATGAGAAACAATAACAAAGGGAGAGAGAAGAAGAGAGAGCTAGGGAGGGAAGGATAAATATGGGGTTAATGAGAGAAGGCAAGGTAGAGAGGGTTGATAGAGAAGAGGGGAAGTATTGGTTAAGAGGGACAAAGATAGAGAGGGAGTGAAAGGTAAAACCTCGTTTATCCATCATATCAATCATACATCTTAAATTCTAAGACTTATCAAAGTGGGGAAGAGAGAGAGAAAGGGAAAGAGAAGTTCTTTAGCATTTACATTTGAAACTTGCCAAATGATGCACTTTCATTTGGTGAGTGCCAAATTTGACTTGCTCACCAAATTTGGTGCTTTCCAAATAGCTTGCATTGGGAAATAGGTCAGCCCTTCGGGTTGAATTTTCCTTGGGTTGAATGACCATTGCATGCCAAAGACATGATGTTTTGAAAGAATAACAAAATTTCACATATTTTTTGTTTTGTTCTCCATTAGGTTTGCATGTGTTTCAATATAAATTTATAAAAATATCATGATGATGTTAAGCTCTCTCTTAGCTATCTAACCATATAATTTTTTTTTACATTTTGGTTATGTTTAGGTTTTCATTTTTAACTTCTTTTGTTAGCTTCTTCATTTTTTGTCAAAAACCAAAATGTACTAGTTTGGGTATAGCTTTTTATTTGTTCATCAAATTTTGAAACAAATTAATTTTTAAAAGACTAGACTTCATTCTACATGTATTGAAAAAAATTGATTTTTGATTTAAAAAAAAAAATTAGGTGGAGCATGCTCAAATTTTTTCTTTTCATTGTGTGTCCACTTTGAAAATTAGTAAATATTATGTATTCATTAAAAAATTAGCCAAAAAAATGGCATAAACTACATGGTGTTAGCTAATTTCTCACTGAAGCAATTTTTGAAATTCTAATTTTTTATAACATTTTAGGGGGAGCACAATAGACACTATCCTATTTTTTTGATAAAAATAGGACCACTTTGTGTTCTCCCCTTTTTCAAACCCTTAATATTCACTATTTCAAAAAAATAGTAGTTTAAAAAGTAGATTCGAAGCACTAAAACTCTTGTTCTTGTTGCATCTTCAAATTTTGAGCATAACTATCTTCATTTTATCATTGAACATTAGACTTTGTTGATTTTAGAAAAAAAGTGGCATCTTAAGACCCCTTTTTGTTTCACAACTTTGTGAACTTACCCTAGAGAGCTTATACAATACTTTATTTGTTACAACACACTTGCAATTGATGTAAAGATAAAACTATTGTAAAAATATATCCATTTATAGTGATGTGACTTCTGTATTTTTATTCCTATAAATATTGCAAGGGATCTGGAGGGAGAGGTGCACATGGAGGGAGTGAGAGACATAGGGAAGAGGAGATAGAGAGGTGATGACCTAGAGAGGGGAGGGAGAAAGAATCTAGAGAGAGAAGAATGAGGTGAGAGATAGAGGGGGGAGAGAAGTGGGTAATGAGACAAGGAGGGAGAGGTAGATTAGTAAAGAGGGAAGGAGGGAGAAAATTGGAGATGGGGAGAGAGAAAGGGTGGGAGTGGGAGGTAGTGATCAAGAGAATGGAGAGAGAAGGATGAGAAACAATAACAAAGGGAGGGAGAAGAAGAGAGAGGTAGGGAGGGAAGGATAAATATGGGGTTAATGAGAGAAGGCAAGGTAGAGAGGGTTGAGAGAGAAGAGGGGAAGTATTGGTTAAGAGGGAAAAAGATAGAGAGGGAGTGAAAGGTAAAACCTCGTTTATCCATCATATCAATCATACACATTAAATTCTAAGACTTATCAAAGTGGGGAAGAGAGAGAGAAAGGGAAAGAGAAGTTCTTTAGCATTTACATTTGAAACTTGCCAAATGATGCACTTTCATTTGGCGAGTGCCAAATTCGACTTGCTCACCAAATTTGGTGCTTTCCAAATAGCTTGCATTGGGAAATAGGTCAGCCCTTTGGGTTGAATTTTCCTTGGGTTGAATGACCATTGCATGCCAAAGACATGATGTTTTGAAAGAATAACAAAATTTCACATATTTTTGGTTTTGTTCTCCATTAGGTTTGCATGTGTTTCAATATAAATTTATAAAAATATCATGATGATGTTAAGCTCTCTCTTAGCTGTCTAACCATATAATTTTTTTTTACATTTTGGTTATGTTTAGGTTTTCATTTTTAACTTCTTTTGTTAGCTTCTCCATTTTTTGTCAAAAACCAAAATGTACTAGTTTGGGTATAGCTTTTTATTTGTTCATCAAATTTTGAAACAAATTAATTTTTAAAAGACTAGACTTCATTTTACATGTATTGAAAAAAATTGATTTTTGACTTTTTAAAAAAAAATTTAGGTGGAGCATGCTCAAATTTTTTCTTTTCATTGTGTGTCCACTTTGAAAATTAGTAAATATTATGTATTCATTAAAAAATTAGCCAAAAAAATGGCATAAACTACATGGTGTTAGCTAATTTCTCACTGAAGCAATTTTTGAAATTCTAATTTTTTATAACATTTTAGGGGGAGCACAATAGACGCTATCCTATTTTTTTGATAAAAATAGGACCACTTTGTGTTCTCCCCTTTTTCAAACCCTTAATCTTCACTATTTCAAAAAAATAGTAGTTTAAAAAGTAGATTCGAAGCACTACAACTCTTGTTCTTGTTGCATCTTCAAATTTTGAGCATAACTATCTTCATTTTCTCATTGAACATTAGAATTTGTTGATTTTAGAAAAAAATTGGCATCTTAAGACCCCTTTTTTGTTTCACAACTTTGTGAACTTACCCTAGAGAGCTTATACAATACTTTATTTATTACAACACACTTGCAATTGATGAAAAGATAAAACTATTGTAAAAATATATCCATTTATAGTGATGTGACTTTTGTATTTTTATTCCTATAAATATTGTGAAGGTTGGTGGTTTTTGTATAGAGATCATTATCATATGTGCTATATTTTAGGAAAAACCCTTTTAAATACTTTGAGTGATAAAAACATATTATTACCTCCTTGAAAAAAACACCTCTCCCATAGCTTTGTCATTTGCATTAGTCTTAATCTCAAATGGTTGTTGTACATTGGGAATTGTTAAAGCTAATGGATTATTGATTTTATGCTTGTGGTCATCAAAGTATCATTGTTTCCTTTTACCCTATTGCCATATTTTATTACCATCCATAATAGCAAACAATAGAGTAGTGACATATGAAAAATGTCACTTACACTTTTAGAGGTATTAGGATGCTCCAATGAAGCTCCTTGCTTTAGAAATACATGTATGAATAAGTTTTGGTCAATTCATCATACCTCTATTTTGGATGGACCAATCCTTACATCTCCATTTCTGAAAGCATACCCAAGGTACACAAGAGAAGTATTTGCAAACTTTCACTTTTCATTTAATAATAATTTGTTCTCTCTCAAAATTTTGAACACCCTTATTAGATGACCAACATGTTGTTTATAAGTTTTATTGTACACCAAAATATCATTGAAATAAACATTAAAACATATACTAATAAGAGGCTTTAATACTTCATTTATTATATGCATCAAAGTGATTGGATTGTAATGTTGTGGTAATACAACAAACCTAAGCCTACATTAAAATATCAATAATCACATTATTTTCAATCTCAAAATTTTCAATGTTCTTTTATTTGGGGTAGGAAGTGTTCTTTTGGCTATTAGATTTATTCTTCGTTGCAAAATTTTCTTTGTCTAATTTTAATACTTATTTATCTATCCTTACCTTGGTTTAAACACGGTGGTCAAAATAAAACTATTATTTTATTTTTTGGTAGATTTAGATTTTATTTCTTGTGAGGTGTGATTGGATTGGAGGGCATCTTGGTAATGATTCTCATTTTGTATTTATTCTACTATTAAAAAAGCTTTAAATTCTTTTAAAATACCATAGATATATCTTAAATACATCTATCTTTTTTTTTTTATAGAGAGGTAAAAACTTTATTAATCAGCTAGAACAATACAAAGAAGAATGCATGAAGATGCCCAAAAGGGCCAAGAAACAAGCAACAGAAATCAAGAAGCATTTATACAACATCTCATATCCTCTATAACCCAATCCTCCAAATTATGAGCAAGACCCTAAAATAATTTATCCCAATCATCCACCAACCAAGTCTCATTCATCTCAAAAGCCCATTTGGCCCACCCATCAACCACCTTATTCCATTCCCTAGGGATATGAGAAAAGGTGATAGAATCCAGTGTCTCCAAGACTGGTGATTTGCTTAGCCACCACCGCAAGCTTCCAACTAACATCATCAAATTGTTATCTATGTATCAAGTCCATGACCACCTAGGAATCTAACTCATAGATAATTTGTTTCTAGCCAAGTACATAGGCCCTCTACAGAGCCAAAAGAATGGACAAGGCCTTCCTAAGGTTATTAGAATTTTTCCCTCTATATTCCAAAAAGAATAACACAACCACCCCAAAACTATCTCTTCCAACTCCACCAATGCCTACATGCCCAGGATTACCTCTACCCATCCATATTGATATTCAAGACTCCAAAGGGAGGAAGCATCCAATGCCCTCCCCTAAAGACCTTCCCTCTAGAACACCTATTGTGCCCAACCTTGGGCCTTCTAGCACCACCAACAGATATCCCCAACTTACGAATCACTCCAATATCTCTAGGATCCACCGAGACTAATAGGTCACATTTAGCATACAAAGTATCCTACAAGGCCCCCAGATGAGCCCAAACTTGACCTACCAGTAACTTCTTATCTAGAAAGATCATGCGGTTGCTCTCCAACCAAATATGCCAAATAATCAGACTCAGACCAATAGGCCACACTATGTGAAAAAATAAAGTCTTCACTAGAATGGGCCCAGTGTTTCACCTAGAACTCATCAAGAGAAGAAAAATTCCTGCACTGCAAATTCCAGGCCCCCTACCAAAAATTCCAAATAGTCCTAGTGAAGGGGCACTAAAAAAAAGATAGGAAATAGTCTCAACACCTTTTAGGAAAAGGAAACATAATGAGGGACCTTGGAAGCCTCATTTACATAGGTTATCCCAAGTCAAGCACCTTCCATACACCACCAGCCAAGAAAAGAAATTGCATTTTGGCCATGAGAATTTATTCCAAATATTTTTCCACCAAGGAGCTTCTGCATTGCCTAAGGCCTGTCTATCCAACACCCAATACTCTGAAGCAATAGTGTACTTCCCTTTAGGACTGAGACCCCAAGCCAACACATCCCTCTCCAAAAGAAAACAACTCTCATTTTTCCTCCAAGGATCCACCCTAGGGCCACTCCTGGATATCCTTCCACTTGAAGACAATAGACTAGACCCCAAAGCCTGAGGGGGTTTTGAAATCCATCACTCTACTCCAACCAGCATGCTCAAAAGTCCAACATAAATCCCCCAAGTGAGGGTGCGAGCAGAGGATAGTTAGAAAACCATCCCATTAGTCATGCTAGAAGAGAACATCAGAACCCCTATTACAGATCTAGAATAGGACTTGTTTAACTAGTGTTTAACCCCTCTTGAGAGTATCCTAGATCATAAAGCCCTTTCCCAAGAGACTAAATTGAGGAACCTTTGTGCCATCCACCTCTCCAAGGTACTTGAGGGTAAGAATCCTAGCCCAAGGATGATGTTGGTGTGAACACCATCTCCAGTACAACTTAGCAGCCAAGGCTTGCCCATTCCACTCCACCCTACACAATCCCATACCACCATTCTACTTTTCCCAACAAAAAACTTCCCACTTAATTAAGATCCATTTCCTCTCAAGGAGGTTACTCGACCAAAGAAACTATCTACAGAGCCCCTCACAATTTTGATGAAACTTGAGGGAGCAGTCATCACAAATCACCTATATATAGGAAGGGCCTGCACCACTAACTTCAAAAGAGTAACTCTTCCAGTTGTAGATCGCCATCTATAGGTCCAATGGAAAAGTAGCCCTCAAAATTTATCAATCACATCTTTTCAAAAAATCCAAGGAAGCAAGCGCACATCCAGCGGGATAGCAAGATAGATAAAGGGAAGCTTCCCTACTTGAAACCTTAGAATCTTGGCAATATGCGATTGGATAGGCATGGGGGTATTAAAGAAATAAATGCACGACTTACTTTCATTTATGCTCTGACTTGAGGTAGCCAAGTAACAATCCAAAGTCTATTAAAAAGCAACTACTTCAGCCACCTTAGCAGTACCCATCAAAGCCGAATCATCCACAAATTGGAGATGTGTTTGAGGAGGGAGAGAGTTGCTCCATTTCCATCCTTGAATGCACCCATCTATAACTCGGGACTTAATAAGCCTTCCCAAGCCCTCAACTATCAGTATAAACAAATATGGGGATAAGGGATCCCCCTGCCAAAGCCCTCTAGAAGCACCAAAAAGATCAGATGACTCCCCATTTATGAGAATGGAAAAGGAGGGCGTTGTCACATAGATCATGACCCAATCAATCCACTCCCTACTGAATCCAAAGGCTCCTAGGATTTTAGTCAGAAAACCCCATTTAACTTTGTCATATGCCTTAGCCATGTCTAGCTTTATAAACACGGCCTTTTCCTTCGAAGAGGCCATGGAATGAATAGTCTCAACCACAATAACTATTCCATCCAAAATCTATCTACCTCCAAAAAATCCCCCTTGTTCTTCTGAGATCAACTTATCCAGCCATGGCTTCAAACGTTCAACAATTAGCTTTGTAATGATTTTGTACACTACATTACACAAAGCAATTGGTCGAAAAATATAGAGGGATTCAACACCCTCACTTTTTGGAATAAGAGAAAAGAACACAACATTCATGGCCCGCAACATTTGATTATTCCTTAAAGAATCCTACACAACCTCCAATACATCAAGTTTGATCACTTCCCAAAATTCCTGATAGAACTTTACTGGGAGCCCATTTGGACTAGAAGCTTTCCCTTTTTTCAACTGAAACACCACCTCCTCCAACAACTTCAAAGAAATAGGCTTAAGAAGAGAGGAATTCATATCCATAGTCACCAAAGGAGGAATACAAGCCATGATGGAAGTTTCTTCCTCACAAGCAGGCGGGCTATCATTAGAGAAGAGACCTGAGAAAAAGCGAACCACCTCCCTAGAGATTTCTAAAGAGGAGGAAAGAATAGAACCCTTAGGAGAATGAAGAGAAGAAATAGTGTTCCCTTGTTTTCGAGCCTTCACCGAATTATGGAAGAAGGAAGTATTCCTATCCCCTTCCTAGAGCCATTCAATACGTCCCTTCTGTTTGCAAAAAAAATCCTCTCAAATCTCCAATTCCTCAAGGTCTTTTTCTGCACTATCCTCTAACCTGCTCAAATCTGCATCAAGACCCTGATCTTGAATCTTCCTTGTAATAGAATCCAAGCACTCCAGGGCCACCCTTTTCTTTTGGAACACATTGCTAAATAGATACTTATTCCAATTTTTTAATTTATACTTCACATATTGGAGCATCTTTACAAAGGAGTACATAGTCGTATCAAAAGTTGTTTGTCCTTCAGCCCACCAACTAGAAACTAGGTCAAGAAGACTCTCCTCCCTGATCCACATAAGATGAAATATACAAGTCTATTTCTTGGAACCACCAACTAGATGGGTAGAGAACTTAATCGAACAATGGTCTGATCCATGCCAATAAAAAAATTCAGAGCTTGACAACCACATGTCACCAACCAAAAAATTGGAAACAAGAAACCAATCTAATCTTTCAGAAATAGCTTCATCCCCAATCCTCCTATTATTCCAGGTAAAAATTCCATTCAAAGGTTTAATATCCACCATCCGAAGCTGAGCAAGATTCACCCTAAGAAGATCTGAGGAGAGATCCAAATGAGGCACCCCCCTATTCTCCTCGAGGGATGTAATTGCATTGAAGTCACCTGCCATAATCTAGGGAAGGAAGGGATTCAAAGATCTGAGAAAATTGATATGAGACCACAAGAGAATCTTACTAGGAACATTTTTTGAAGCATAAATATTGGATAGGAAGACTCTCTCCCCTATCTCCAAACTAATTGCAACAAGAGAATTGGAAAATTTGCTAGAGAACCACCAAACCAGAGAGATTCACCAAGGATCCCATAAAAAAGCAAGACCTCCGGAGCTCCCCTGCACATCCACACACTGGCATAAACCTCTATTTCAAATCTTGG
Source organism: Sequoia sempervirens (assembly GCA_007258455.2). Classification (NCBI taxonomy): domain Eukaryota; kingdom Viridiplantae; phylum Streptophyta; class Pinopsida; order Cupressales; family Cupressaceae; genus Sequoia; species Sequoia sempervirens. The sequence goes on from VDFB02329887.1 coordinate 124,332, forward strand.
ATGTGCTCTGCAACATACTATACATAGATAATTTTATCTCCTAGATAAAAACCAAATACAGAGAGTGAGCACGAACCAAGTCCCGGATAGCCTTTTGTCTAGTAATGCTATTCATACCCCTTACATTCCATGATAGAAAAATCATCGCGAAGGGTGTGAGAAGTGAGTGTCCAATGTCTTCACTGACCCATATTCAATCAACATCTCACCAACCAACTTAACTTTCTCTTGATCCTTCTTTCAACCCACCTTCTAGGCATTATCCTGAGCACTCTTTTTCAAAGGCTTTTGTTACACACTCAGAATAAGCAAAGAAGCTGAAGCTTTACTCTTGCTAGGATCTCTAGAACCTAAACCACCAGCAGGGAAAGCACCAACAACAGTAGAGACCAAAGAGGTACCAGCCAACTCACAAGGGTACCCAAGCCCAACTTATAGGGAGGGAGCCAAAGAGTCCTTCACTCCCCTAATAGCCTGGATAGGGCCAAGAACCAAAGATGTGAGAGCCAAAGGCTCAGGATTATGAGCAGTAATAAGGCGAGCATCCACATGCATGTCAGGGGATATCCCCTCCTCGTGAACTAAGGAATCTAGCGCATCAAACATGTTAAACAACCCCTCCTCATGGTGATCTTGAAATGTCCTCTTCTGACCTCGGCCTTTGTTTCGAAGCCTAACATGCACAAACCCATCTTTATTTGGATTCACCCCCTACATGGGTCATTTTCCCTTTTTGGGTCCTGGATTTAAAGGAGCCATCTCGTGGCTTGAGTTACCCACACCATAAGCACGCATACACCTCCTTTGAAGATGACCATACTCATGACATAAACAACATCTAAACGACAAAGTCATAATCTAATGGCTGAGTCCAGGAACTAGACCCAACTGTCAGATCAATAGAGTTGGGAAATGATTGACTCAAATCTTTCTCCACACAAATACGTGCATAGGAGAAGATCCTCTTCTCTAGGGTTTTCTAAGAGGGGCCAATCAATTTTCCAAGTGACATGGCAATAGACTACATAATATCTCTCCTCCAACATTCAAGTGGCAGTTGAGGAAGGCGAACCCAAACTGGGACCTTGGAAAGTAAATCTTCCATTGAATTAAAACTTGCATGCCATGGTTAAATGAACAAAACAACCTGATTATGAAAGTATGGGCCACCCTCAAAATCTTTGTTTTGATCTGAAATGAATGAAAAATCCACTAAGAAGAAATTATTTGTAGCCAACAGAACCTCAAAATCTCCCTCTAGGTTCCATGTCCTCTGAATCCAAGGGTCAAGAAAAGGAAGAGAGAGCCTCATCCCCAAAAATTTGCAAATCAAGACATGCTTACTATAATATTCAAGATCCTCAGCAACAACTTCCTTTTGAATCACTAGGTCACCGAATGCACTTGCGCCCTTTCCAAACACCCATTAATTTTCTATAATTTAAACACACCACTTCTCGATACACCAACACCAGGAGAGGATGGAGTGGGGACCCCATTGCTCGTCTTCTCCATAGCATCAACCTCCATTATCACATCCATTCTAGCTACAAACGACTCCAAGACCATAGCTAGTCCTAATGAAAGCCGTGTACACCCCCTCAAAACCAAGGGTTGATTTTCCACTTGCTGAAATCAAGAGGGTCGCTGCCCCTCCCAAATGATCCAAACAACAACAAAAGGATTTTAAGAAAGCCCCACACAGCTACAAAAGCTTTGAACAAGTTGTACTTAGTAGAGATAAGGAGATATGAGCAAAAGACAGACAAACCCCCCGTAAGCAACAAACACCTCCACACACACAAAACACCAACCGCAGCGTTGATCTAAACCAGTCCTTCACCGCACATGCCATCTCCGTTATATCTATTTACAGTTTCAATTGTAGCCACCAATAATCTTAAATGCATCTATCTAAAAAATGTTTGAGTTATTATATTTATTTAAAAGTTTTTTTTAAAAGGTGCAACACACCCATATTATTACTGGTAAACACTTTTGATCGGAGTTATGAATGGGGTACAAGAAACCACAAGATACTACCAAACCTGCAAGCCCATTGGCCCAGCGAAGGCACAAGGCTTGCGAACACTTTGGTTCAATGAGGATTTGAACCCTGGAGGCCATCACTACAACCAAGCGACTTGACCATTGAACCATGCCCTTATCAGCTTTAAGGGTTATTTTATTTTGCTTGAAGATCTACATTTATTGAAGAGATATTTTAAAACTTTTTTATTTCCTTCAAAAATTATTTATAGTTTTATTTAAAAAAAATATGTTGAATCTTTAATTTTTTTTCTTAGAAGATTCATTTCATTATACTCCATCATTTATTATTACTAGTATATATATTTTAAATACATTTATTCAAAACAATGTCAAGAGATATCAATATGAAGCTATTTTATTTACTTGAAAGCTATTTTATTTTACTACTATTTATTTTATAAATCTTATAATTATTATTAAATATTAATATTTTGATATATACATGACTATCAAATTTACAATAACAAATAAGAATTTTTATTAACACACTTATTTCATTAAATTATGTCGCAAATGCAAAGAAAAAGTTAAACCACAGATTGAAATCACTCGAGTCCCAAATTTGAAAGAAGGAACGTGTTTTATTGATAAGTTTGGAGTCTGGTTTGAAATCAAATCTGATGCGACTCCATAGATCAAAAAGAAAAGATTTAATGAGGTCCAGTCTATGAGTTTGGCTTCATTGGGGATACTATATCTTTTTAATATCTGTACAAATGAAATGGGTGTCGTTGGTGGTCCACAATGCACCACGACAGCTCTGCAATAAGCAGACAAATTCGACATGATCACTGTTGACCATTCCATCTCTTACTAGTAGAGACAATCCAACGTGACTCAATAAAATATACATAAATGGGAATCAGATATTTGAATATTTTAAAATCGTGGTTCATCTGAGTTCTTTTTGTCGGAAGAGAATGACAAAGCCCGAAATTCAACACACAATTCATTAATTTTCTTGGTTCAGTAGTATTCAGATAATATTGGTTTTTAATCATCTTTTGTACCAAGAAACGACACAACTCAAATGGTGGCGTGGTGGATGATTAATTGCTGGCAAAGTCATTTCCCTTGGGAACTAAATCTTCCAGACTGTGTGATTGTATATGTCAGTCTTTTCCCGCATCCACAAGCAGTCTTGTCAGTAATTAGCCTTTGAAATATGGGATTTTCTTTTTCCTCAGTGTCTGGTGCAACGGCATTGTAACAATGTAGGCCGATTGTCCATATACTTGAATATAGCAGATTCTAACGATCAATTTCACCCTGCATATACTATGAAGAGCATTAGTATAACACTTGAGATTGTTCGACATCTTCACAATGTGCCCTTATTAGAAAAGTAATAATTGTTCTATGGTCCAAATAAATCTTGATCATGCTCCATTTGCAAAGGGTTAAAGCTTAAATAGTCTATTATTTGGAAGTAATCTTTAATATAATAAAATAATGTGTTGGTTGTTTATGTTTATGTTATATTAACAATAAAAATAGGTTTGATAAAATTTAAAGAAGTTGGAATTGAAGAAGAAATTAATTAAAGTAAAAGAAGTTAAAATTATATAAAAGGAAGTAAAGGAGAAAACTCATTACTATGGCAAATAGAAGTACTAAAAAGAAAAGTCATTTCAAATTGCTTTATGTTCTATATAGAAATAGATAAATGAAAGGGTGAAAATAAGGTAGTTGTGGCAAGTCAAAGGTGATGAGAAAGGTGGGTTTAACTAGCGTGTTAATTGGGTGTTTTGATCACCATGACACTCTTTTTAAATATCACACTCTTCAATAAACAAACAATCAATAACAAATTTACACCTCATTCTTATCAAAAAATGAAAAACAATTATCTTATTTTTAATTAATCAAAACTATCATAATAATGGCTCCCACACGTTTTTTCACTAAAAACTCTTTCTCATCCATCTCCTCCTCCATGGTGTTTGATTGCATGGTTTCCTAGGGATTTTAGGTGTGACATTAACTCAAATCAAGTATTGAACCCAATCTAACATTGAAAAAGAAGGCATGTAGAAAAAAGGAACATAACACCACAACTACTAGTTTCACCATCTAGATACAAAATATATAATTACAGTTATAAAAATCTTTAAACGAGAAGTAAAACAACAAAATACTTTATACCACCTTATAATTAGAAAGAAGTTAAAAATAAATAAAAAATTCCCCACTTGAAGTGTCAATCATCATAAGTACAAGAAAAAAGTTTAATTTCAAATTCCTACCTTCTCATTGCTACCTTTTAAGATTCATAGACTAATCAAGCAATTGAAGGATTCTTGTGTATAGAGATTTGGTGAGTGTGGCAAAAATTCATTGACAAAATTGACCCTCTCTATATCATGTTGAAATAGAATGAGGTTGAGGTGCTACAAGCCCATCTCAAGAGTAGTAGGTAGTGCTCCCCCTCCACTTACGAGAAACCAAAAGAAGAGCACCCTAAAATTTTAACATGACTTAAAGGAGACCCATCCAACAAGATTCTTCTTAGGAAACATCTACAATCATTCCCATAATGAGATGGTCAAAACATGCCATAGAGATACAACTCTAATTCCAATTTGACATAGTCTAATATTTCCACCATTAAAGTTCTCTATGAATCATGTTTATTGACATAGGGAGGCAAGGCCTTGGTCATTTGACTCTACAATTTTCTAAGGCATTTTTTTGTAGCATTAATTTTGATCGCAATGAAAGACTTAATTGGTTCATTTCCCCTTGAAATTTACAAAAAGTAGTAGTTTTGAAAAAATTCAAAACTAGATCTATGAGGCAAATCTGGTTGTAACAATTTTAAGAAATTTCAAAACTATGTCTATGCAGAAAACATCTTCAACCAAGAATACTATTGGGAAAATCATCAACCAAGAATACTGTTGGGAAAAAGGTGTGTCAACCTTTGATTTCTCGTAGCCTTGATTATTTAAATATTTAATGTTTCTAATTGTCTCACATTGTCTTGTGAGTTACAACTTGCAGTTTCTATTTTTGAGGAGAAGTCGAGTTGGAAAGTTGTATTTATAGGTGGAGTTGTGCATGGAGGCATTTTCTATTTCTGTGTTGAGTTTGCATGGAATGTGAGTTTTTGAGGTGTAGTTATTATTTGGCAAGTGTAGGTTTTGTATGTGCAGGTTTAGTGACAATTGGTAGTTGTAGTGTTGCATGTGGTGATAATTAGAAACTTACCGTTATGCATGTGCTATGATTTTGGTGCTTTTCATGTTGCATCTTCAACCTTTGGCAGCCAATTTAGAAATGTCTAATTTATGCATTGTAAGCTCCTATATATTGAGCACTTGTATTTTGGACTTGTAGTCATTTTATTGAAGTATCGTTCTGCTATTGAAATAACTTTAGAATTGAGAAGAAGTGTGAAGATTCCTACAAGAGCATAGCTATACAATATTGTAACTTTTTTTGTTGCAAAATAATATAAATGAGTTGTGTTTTGGAGTGTGGGGTTTTTCTCCCAAAGGGTTTTCTCCAAGTAAAATTTTGTGTTATGATTTTCATTGTTTATTTGTTTATCATATGTATGTGCATCTAAATCTATAATAGTTAAAGTTGTTTCTGAAATTTTTGCATCTCTCTCCTACTTAGATTGGTGTAGTAGGTTGCTTCCATGCACTCAACTTCCTTTTAGTTGGTATCAAAGCTTGACCATCTTTGATTCTGTTGTTGGGTTTGAAGGGTTTTTGAGATGATCTTTGTTTTAGTGAGAGTTTTGAAAAAGAATACTTCATGACCTTGTTGCAGGAAAAAGATGACAAGAACATCCAATAGAATGAAAATGGAGAAATTTAATGGTGGAAAAATCAAGTGTTGGAACTAGGGAAAATTTGGTCATTTTAGAAAATAGTGCAAGGAAGAGAAGAAGAAGAAAGGAAACAAGAGTTTCTCAAATTATGACTTTGATAAATTCTTTGAAGATGACACAAATGCATTTGTCACAGCTTTGGAAACACATCCCTCAGAAGATGTGTGGCTGATAGACTTAGGTTCTTCTTTCCACATGACCTCTCATAAAGGTTGGTTTTTGAAGTATGAAGAATACAATGGTGGAAAGTTGTATCTAGGTGATGAATCTCACCTAAAGATCATTGGTCGTGGAAGAGTCAAAATCAGTTTCCTTGATGGAAGAGTGAAGGGGATTGATGGTGTCTTGTATATCTCGAGTTTGGCATGAAACCTACTTTCTATGGGTAAACTGAATGATTTGAGAGTGCAAGTTGTTTTCTTGAGTGGGGGATGCAAGATGACTAGAGGAGCTATGGTTTTGGCTAAGGGTGTTTGGATCGACACCTTGTTCAAGTTGGAAGCATGCATTGTTTAGTGCAATAGTTTCTTTGACAAACCAAAGAAGAAATATTTGTACTTTTCATCCTCATCATTAGATTGAGCAGATAAATATGTAGCAAATACATCTGATGGTCATACATTTTGGGTACCTAAGGGTGCTCATTCCTTGGAAATGAAGCTTCCTATAGAGAAGACAATGCTATGACATCAATGACTTGGTCACATTGGTGTGAAGGGTCTTAGACCCTTGAAATCTAAGAGCCTTGTTGAATGCCTTGATGAAATTGTAATCTCGAGTTCAACTTTTTTAAAATTTTGTTTATGGAAAACAACACAGTGTTACTTATCACTCTAATTCTCACAAGTCTTTTGGGGTTTTGGATTATGTTCATGTAGATGTGTTTGGTCCTATGAATGTTCCTTCATTGTTCAAATTTATATATTTTGTTTCTTTCATAGATTATTACAGTAAGACATTCATTTATTTCCTTAAGAGTAAATCTAAAGTCTTTAGTTAGTTTAAGGAGTTTAAAGCCTTGGTATAAAATTAGACTAGCAGAAAGATTAAGTGTTTGAAGACTGATAATGGTAGTGATTTTTGTTCAGTAGAATTTGATAAGATATGTAAAGAGAACAAGATTGAGAGACATATGAAAACTCCATACACCCCACAACAATATGTTGTTGCAGAGAGGATGAACATGATGTTGATGGAGAGGGCTAGGAGTATGCTGAGTGGTGTTTTCCTTAAGTAAAAGTTTTGGGATAAAGTCGTAGCCACTGCATGCTATTTAATCAATAGATCTCCTACATAAAATATTTTTGATAAGACACCCATGGAGGCATGGTCTGGTAAAAAAAATTCATTGAGACATCTCAGAGTATGTGTTGGTGAAGCTTACTCTCATGTTTCGATTGAGAAGAGGTCTAAGTTGGAGAACAAGGAAATTAAATGTATCTTCATTGGCTATGGTGTTAGTGTGAAGGGGTACAAGCTTTGGGATCCAGTGGCCCAAAAGGTTCTCTATAGAAAAAGTGTGATTTTTTGAGAGATGAAACCTTCCACAGTTGAGTTGTAGCTAGAAAAAGAGGAGAAACAGAAGGAGGTAGTTTAGATTCCACTTACTTCAATGAAATAAGAGCTATGTATTCCTATTTAACCTAATGGTGAGGAGAGTTTGAGAAGCTCTGAAAGTTCTAAAGAAGAAGAAAAACCTCAATCTCAATAATTCAAGAGGTCTACGAGAGATGGGCATCAACCTAATAAGTTTGGATATTCACCTCAAGGGTTTGGTTATTCATTGTTGGATTCTAGTTGTATTTTTTCTTTGATTGCTAACACTAACGAGCCTGGGACTATTAGAGAGGCTATGGGTATGAGTGATGCATATTCCTAAATGAAATCCATGGATGAAGAAATGGTTGCATTGAATACAAATGATCTGCATGGGATCTAGTACCTTTTCTCGAAGGACAAAAACCTATTGGATGTAAATGGGTGTCCAAGAGAAAATCTGGTCTAGATGGTAGTGTTGAGAAGCATAAGGAATGATTGGTTGCCAAGAGGTATTCTCTAGTAGAGGGAATTAACTATGGTGAGATTTTCTCTCTTGTTGTGAAGCTAACATCTATTTGGTTCCTATTATCACTTGCATCAACTATGATCTAGAAGTGGAATAGATGGATGTGAAGACATCATTCCTTCATGGTGACTTGGAGGAAGAAATCTATATGTCACAACCTGAATAGTATGTGGTTAAAGGTAAAGAATGTCTGGTATGCAAGTTGACAAAGTCTTTGTATGATAATTGTGTTTACTACAAAACTATTAATGATCATTTTCTTGTCATTGCATTGTATGTTGATGATATGCTACTTTTTGGGAAAGATAAATGTTCGATTTCAGATTTGAAGTCCTAGTTGTTAGCACAATTTTATATGAAGGATAAAGGTGCAACGAGGTATATTATTTGGATAGAGATAAAAAGAGATATAGCTAACAAAAAGATTTGGTTAAGCTAGAGTAAGTATGTGAATGTAGTGTTGGATAGATTCAACATGACAACTTGCAGACAGTTAGTTGTTCCCATGTTGCAAGGGATGAAGCTTTCTATGGAGGATTGTCTAAAATATCCTATTGAGATAGAGGACATGACCAAAGTACCATATATGAGTTTTTTTTGGAGTTTGATGTATGTTATGGTCTATACGAGGTTGGACATTTCCCAAGTAGTGGGAGTCCTAAGTTGTTTTATAGATAATCTTGGATAGGTACATTAGGATGCAATTAAGAGAGTATTCAAATCTACTTGAGGAGTACTTCTAAGTATGCCTTAGTTTTTCATGGTTATCCTACTAGACCTCGAAATTTAGTTTGTATTCATGGGTTTGTGAATTTTCATTAGGCATGAGATATTGACAACAAAAGGTCCACCACTGGATATGTATTCACAATGTTTGGAGGTTCCATTAGTTGGATGAGTAAATGGTAGAATATAGTCGCTTTGTCCATGACAAAAGAAAAGTACATGGAAATTACTCATGCTTGTAAGAAATCCATTTGTCTTAAGCGTTTGTGTTTCGTTATTGGTTTTGATATAGTGTATATTATTATATGTTGTGATAGACAGAGTGCCATTTTGCTTGGAAAAGAATCATATTCTCCATGCCAGAACAAAGCATATAAATGTGCAGTTTCATTTTGTTTGTGATATGGTGGAAGATGGGAAGGTTAAATTGGAGAAGGTTGACACCCTGACGAATGTTGCAGATGCATTAGAAAATCTAGTGAGCACAAAGAGGCTTAGATGGTGTTTAGAGTCTATGTTCCTCACAGCCTCTAGCAGTTAAATCATGTTACTTCCATTGGCTCTTCAATGGTGTTTGACAAGTGGGAGAATGTTGGAGAAAAGCTGTTTCAACCTTTGATTTTTTGAAGCATTGATTATTTAAATATTAATGTTGCTAATTATCTCATGTTGTCTTGTGAGTTACAACTTGTTGTTTCTATTTGTGAGGAGTCAAGTTGGAAAGTTGCAAATTTACAGGTGGAGTTTTTCATGAAGGAATTTCCCTTTTTTTTTGAGTTTGCATGAAATGCAAATTTTTGAGGTGTGGTTATTATTTGGCAAGTGTAGGTTTTGCATGTGCAGGTTTAGTGACAATTGGAAACTTACTATTATGTGTGTGCAATGGTTTTGAAACTTTCCATGTTGCATCTTTAGTGTTTGGTAGTTGACTTAGAATGTCTAATTTATACATTGTAAGCTCCTATATATTGAGCACTTGTATTTTGGAGTTATAGTTGCTATTTTATTGAAGTACTATTATGCTACCGAAATTACTCTATAATTAAGAGGAAGTGTGAAGATTCCTGCATGAGAATAGCTCTACAATTATATTGTAACTTGTTTATTGTTGTAGAATAATATAATTGAGCTATGTTTTGGAGTGGGGTTTTTCTCCCGAAAGGGTATTCCCCACATAAAATTATATATTATGATTTTCATTGTTTATCTATTTATCATATGGATGTGCATCTAAATCTATAATAGTTAAAGGTGTTTATAAATTTTTTGCATCTCTCCTACTTAGATCGGTGTAGGAACCTTCTTCGGCGCACTCAACTTCAAGGATAACTTTAAGAACCCCCCCTCTCGGTGAAGGTGTAAAATCTTGGAAAATCTTAGCTAAGTGCTATAATTTTCTTGGTGAACCTTTCCTTTTATTTGAAAAAAATATTAATTTTCCTAGAAAATATATGCACATTATTAAAAATTTTGTAAAATCCTGGTGAATTTTAATGAATAATTGGTAAAAATAATAATTACAGTGGTGAATCCTAGCGAATAATCACTAAAAATATTAATTACAATGGTGAATCTCTCCTTTAAAAATTTTCATAGTTGGTTGGCGCAATTCCCCCATATTTTTTTTATTTTTGGTAATATTGAAGTAGGGCCCTAGGGGTGGCATCCACCAGTGGGGTCAAGGGGCAACACCCCTTGCAAGGGTTAAGGGGGAAGAGCCCCCTTGTGGGGGTCGAGGGGGCAACGCCCCCTTGCGAGGTCCGGGGACATCGACCCCAACACGCTCCTATCACAATACAGGTGGGGTCAAGGAGTAGAGCCCCTCATCACCAAGCATAAATTCACTATTGAAAATGCATTGGAGCACACATGGATTAAGTATTTTTTTAAAACCCCACTTTAAAAATAAGACTAAATGAAAAGTGAAATTGTTACCATTGATTAGCTTTTTAATTAGATGGCTACAAGTTGATTCCGCGACCTGTATGCATGTGCTTTTTAAAAGGCTAATTGAGGCCCAAAATTTGTTTTGAGCCACACGATTAAATCTTATCATGTGGCCCAAAATAATTTTTGGGCCTCAACAAGCCTTTTAAAAGGCACATGCATATAGGTCATAGAATCAACTTGTAGCCATCTGATTAAAAGGCTAATCAATGATTCAATGGCAATAAATAAAAGCCCTATTCAAGGCTAAAATATTCCTAAAATTAAATGGTAATTTATTATTAGTGGCGATATTGCCCCAAAATTAATGGTAGGAACATATATTACTAGAAAATATAATTAATATTTGTAATTACACTATAAACTACTGGTGAATCAATTCGATTTATTAGTTTAAAAAAATAATGCATAGGAAAATTAATCGAGATGAAATTAATTTTTGGTAAAAACTTGGTGATTCAACCTCCTTTTTGGCTTGTACTATTCACCATTTCAGGAAGTCCCAATTTCAATTATTCACCAATTGACGAAGATTCACCACTAAAATTTTCCCTATTTGACTTCCTTTCAAATACCAATAAGAGTGGTTTATCTCATGATGAAATGGATGAAATATAGAGATTGTGCATTAGTGGCATCACCATGGATGACATGACTGAAGTATGACCATGAGCCCTTTTTTTAGGACATAGTCTCTACCATTGCTAGAGGTAACATCATTCAAGGAGTGATTTTCTCAACTAAATAAATGAGAGGAACAAGTGATGCCATCTTTGAAAGAATTGGGTGTTAATGGGCAAGCCATATTTTTAGAGAATGCAATATCATTGTGGAAGAAAAGGAGAATAAGAATAATGTCTAAGATTCTTAGAAAGTGGCACTAAAAGGCCAAAGGGTGTACCTAGCAAGATGGTACTCCAAAGAGGAAATGGGAGAACTATTTTACCAATTAGTGTTTCATTAATCTTTTGTAAGACGAAAAACCTCTCTAACAAGGGAGGTGTGATCCATAAAGATTAGAAATTATTTTAAATATAATCAATATGTGGATCAAACCTATACATGTGGGTATCAACAAACATTGGTAGGATTGGATTAAGTTGAATTTGCACCAATTGTTTTGACCTTTGGTTATTTTAAAATATAATTTTGATCAAATTGATATCCCTTCAACTTCAAGTTTGAGGGATCCTTTTAGGGAGTGCTCCACCACTACAAACAACTATATGTAGAACTGTAATGGATTTTTCATTCATGAGAGAATATTTTTGAGTGTTGTATATATCAAGAAGAACATGACTTAATTAATCGTATTTTGTTAGACATGAAAAAATAGTTAAGTAGTATCTTGATTTATATCCACTATATGTACTTGTTCCATCAATTAATAACATCATGGAAGATTGAGAAATTTCCTTATTAAATTATGTTTTTTCCTTTGGATTTTTTAATGTAAAATTTCTATTTTTTGTGTTGAGTTATTTCATTTTGAGCATGTTATTTTTACATTTAAGATTCATATCTGTTTGAAATATATCATTTCTTGAATCAAGTTGGACAATAATAAATAAATTCTTGATTTGTCTATTCAACTATAATTTGAGAGTTTGTAAATCATTGACAATTTCAAACTACCATCTAGTTAGTCATTTTCCATTCATCACTTAGAATTTATAGCTTTTGCATATGGAATCAAAACAATGTTACATTTTTAAAAATGATATATATTTTTAAAAGAAACATGAGTATATAAAAATATTTTAATTTTGAAAACATAAAATTTTAACATTTTAATTTTAAAATTCGTTAAAATATTTTTTATATGATAATCAAAATTTCTCTTAAATTCACTATAGATCAAAAGCAATACTTACAAAAATTGATATATTAATAGAAAAATACAAGAAAAATAAAATAAATCAGATATATAATCACTACAATAAGAATTTTGATAACTCTACTTAAATACTTATAACAATTTTAAAAAATAAAATAAAAACAATTATATTAAAAACATAAAGAGGAGCATGCATTTACACCTATAAAAAAAACTAATATCTGTTGTTTTATAGTTTAAAAATAAAAATAAACCAAAAATATGCCGAAATTTTTTCTATAATGAATTTTGTGAGTACCTAAGCAATATTCACTTAAGGTAGCATTGACCAAAGAAACACAAAGGTAGCCTAGAGCATTTGAAGAATATGTGAATATAGTGCCAAATAGATTAAATATGAAGGAAACAACAAAAAAATGTTTTTAACATCTTTTAATTGTGGCCAAGGACAGCGCATTAGATTTGAAATTGTCATATGCACATGTTCATACCGAATGGGAAGACCTTCACAAACAATGCACCATGAAAAATTTGAGCCTCTTCCATAATTGAGATGGAGAATTCAGATTCTACACCTACTTTGATTTTTTATATAAAATTTATTTTTGTTTTATCTTCATGTAAAGAATGTTACTTCCCATCACAAATTTCACCAAGGAAAAGTAAATTTATAAATATATTCTTCAAATTTGTTAATAATAATTTTATTATATATTTGAAAGTTAATTATGGACAAGTATTTAATTTTAAATTTTAATTAAGTTAATAGATAAAATTATAGATAATTTTTTGCTTTTCTAAATTATTTAAAATTATTGAAGTTTATATGTGTATTAATAATAAAGTTAATTGACACATTTCAGTCAAAAATATATAATTGTATTATGAAAATAATTAGATTATATAGATATTGATATTTATTTTCATTTAAATTAGTAGACTATGATATAATTTTATTTTTTCTTTTAAAATAGTAGATTAAAATATAATTTTAATAATTGTTCATGTAATTAAAAGTCATCATTCAATTTAGCTGTCACAAATAGAGGATTTACTCTAGCAAGATCATCTAAAGATCAAACCTAATCTCCTCATTAATTATATCTCAACTAATATAAAAATTTATAAAAAACTATCCTTCATTCCATTTTTCCTGCAATGTACTTGTCTTATTAATTAAGTTATTCCTCCATTGAAGGCCATGGATTCCGTTGAGTCTTATTGATATCTAAAATGAAGGCACTACTTTTTCAAGAAATGAGATATAAAAAGTTCTTTGAAGATTTTAGGAAAGTCTTTTGGAGACAAGCCCCCGCTTTTAATTGAAGTAGCACCGTTTATATAATGCTTATTTTAAGTTGAGTGCTTTTATACCACCGCACATAGCATGACGAGAATAGTAAGTTTATTGGGATTCAGAATTCCACAGCCACATGGATGATTGAACATTCACGCTTCAAGTAGAAATCTTCTCTACTTGATGATATTTAAGTAGCGTGCACTGGGCATGCATCACTCTTTAATTCCTTCAATGATTTTGAAATGACATTTAAGAATTTAAAAAAAACTTTAATAATCATACAATCTGATTGCAGAGAAGCATGCCTGGGATCGAATCTCGTGTTAGGAAAAACAATTGTGACAATCAGACCTCGTTTCGCGCACCAGATCTCATCAATTGGCCAGAAACAGAATTTATCATATATAATAACAAGCAGACAGATCAATCGTCTGGAAGCGTGGACTTGGTTACCGCGACTCTTCATCTATTGATTTTATCAGAAACGTTGCTTGCGGCACTTTTCAAGAAAACTGTGACCAGGCACGCAGATTCCCAAAGATATGGTCAAACTTTCTATCAAATCCAACATATTGCACAGAAGAAGAACTTTTGCGCATTTAAACACTGCTGATATTCTCAATCATGACGAGGCACACAGATTCCCTTAGAGGTGGTCAAACTTTCAAAACAGTCCAGCATATTCCAGAAAAGAAAAAACTTGCCTATTTATAGGCTGTTGCTATTCTGAATTCCCAAGCCTCTAAACCAAAGTGTTCTGAATCAACCGAGGCGGCAAATTCTTCCATTCTAAAAATGTCTGACGAAGAAGTCATTCCCAATGGCTCCGGGCCTTATATCAATCCTGGAGAAAGAAGGTAATACAAATACCTTTTATTAATTGAAATAAGTCTTGTACCCACACTCGTCTCAGCTTTTGTAGTAGATGTATTTAAGCATGGGAAATGTATTGGGTTAAGCATGATATAACACTGTTCATAAACATAGTGTGTTTTTAAGTGATGTATTTTTAGTTGAGAGTCAAAAATTAAGAGGTATTCATTCTGTCAAATTTGTGTAGGACACCATTCTTGTTTCATCTCTTATTTCATACATCTAAATTTTGAATCTTGATGAACATATAATCAAGACATATACCATAATTTACAATCAATTTGAAAAACTCTAATAAACAGTGATTTTGATAAACCCTAAATATTTAACTGTTGTCAATATGATTATTATTATTTAATACGCATAGACCCATCCAACAATTAATTACTGTAGAAACTCACTATAGTATTAAGTTTCCACAATCCATATTGCTAATTAATTGTAGTTTTTGAATTTGATTGTGTTTGAGTTTTTTGCATGGATGTTTTGGATCATACTCCATGATCCATTTGTTCTTCTCTAGTTCTCTTATATCTTGATGGATTACTGAATGTGATCGATGCAAAAAATTCAAACACAATCAAATCCAGAGGCTACACTTAATTACTCATTATGATGTTCAAGATACCAGCTTTAAATGATAAATACAAATTCTATATTCTTTTATGTTTATTATTTTGGTAGTTGATGCACTGTTTAATGTTTAGAATTTTAATTAACACAGATTTTGTGATATTCGTTTCCCTGTAGATTGGAGGGAAAGGTAGCGTTAATAACAGGGGCAGTGGGAGGCATAGGAGAAGCCATTGCTCGCCTGTTCGTACGCCACGGAGCCAAACTCATTCTGGCCGACATTGCAGACGAGGGCGGCAGAAAGCTTAGCTCGAGTCTGGGTCCACCTGGCGTGGCCACATACATCCACTGTGACGTCTCAAACGACGAGGACATGCGAGGCGCAGTAGACCTGGCGGTAAGCATGCACGGGCATCTGGACATTATGTACAACAATGCAGGAATTATGGACCGATCGTTCGCGAACAAAGCTGCGGAGTACGATATGGAGGAGTTTGACAGGATTATGAGCGTGAATGTAAGAGGGACAATGTCGGGTATAAAACACGCAGCGCGCGTGATGATCCCGCGGAAGAAAGGCTGCATAGTTTGTACAGCGAGCATAGCGGGGATAACGGGGGCGCTGGCATCGTATGCATATACGGTCTCCAAGCATGCAGTTTTAGGGCTTGTGAAGAATGCTGCGGGCGAGCTTGGGAAACATGGGATCCGAGTAAACAGTGTTTCTCCCTACGGCGTCGCCACGGCCATGTCGGTTGGGATGATGAAGAGTTTGCAGACTTATCACCACCAAAACGGTGAAAATTTCAATGGAAATGCCAAGACGGTGATGGTCACTGAAGAAGATAAGTTAAACATGGAGAACGTCTGTGATAGCAGTGCTAATTTGAAAGGGCCGACGTTGAAAGCAGAGGATGTAGCAGAGGCCGGCCTCTATTTGGCCAGCAATGAGGCGAGATATGTAAGTGGGCATAATCTTGTGATCGATGGAGGAATTACAGTGGTCAACCATTCATGGCAGATGTATCGTTGAGTAGCTGCTTTCCAGCCCAAGATTGTTCGTGTACTCTGTCAGTTTGCAGTTTAAGTGTTAAAGCATAATCCAACATGGCTCCATGTAAACAGTAGCTCTGTGGGCTGTGTAAAAATGTATCACTTAGATTTGAATACTTGATCTGTTGTCTTCAATCAACAAATTTATCAATTCGTTTGAACATGATTATATAAATATAATTATTCTTTCGTCGATTTTATTTTGAGTGGTCTTGAAATTGATCGAAGATGTTGATTGTTTAAGCTTTTCTTTGAAGATGGCAATTGTCTTCAGCTTTGATATTACAACATATAGACTTTTTACAGTTTGCCTTTCGCACCTGCATGATCATATATTCTCCTTTTCATTTTTTATTCATGAATTGAATAAGCTGGTCGGAATGGGATTCGAACTTGGCACATTTGTGCCGACCACAACAGAACTCGCATTATATTTCCCTCTCTCCCTCCATGTTTGAAGGATCTTGTCACCTTTCCCAAGTTTAAACCATCTTGCTCATGCGTTGGAGTTCCTCTTCGTATCAAAAGTCAACGGTGAAAAGGATGCTGCTATCTTTTATTTTGAAAGTCAACTCTGCCAGCTGGAAAAAAGTCTAGCGCACCCGTGGGTTGCTTCAATACCTTTTTATGATTTCTTTAGCAAATTTATTTTCTCTCTGCCAATTATCAGGAAATAGCAGTATATCAAAGGAAGAGTTTAAATAGTCATGTTTGACTTTAATATATTAATTTATGGAGGAGTAGCTTTATGGGAGGCAATATGTCATGTAATGTTATTTAATTTAGTTTATATAGCTTATTCTTAAGTATTAAATGATTAAAAAGTTTAAAAATAAGTTTTGGTCAATTATAAATAAGATAATTATTTATCACTTTTGGGTGTATAGGTGAGGTGTAAAATTGTTATTGACTATTTGAGCATTGAATCATTTGATGTTAAAGTAGAGTTGTTTATATGTATTCAACATGCATCAATGGGGAGTTAAAATAGAGTGTCATTGTAATGATGATTCAAGTGTTGATTCATTTAAAAATTATTGGATTAATTTTGGTAATTGTTAGGCTAGCTTTGAGGTGTTTACTTTTTAAGAGTTTAAGAAAGTACACATGTTGTGTGCCTTTGAGTTGTGATCCCCTAGTACTCTCATGTTATTTTCAATGCATTTAGGTCTTATGAGCTTGAGAAAGTCTATGTGATCTATACTTAATTCTAAACCTATTAGGCTAGCCCTGGAACATTCTTGCCTAGTGAATTTGAGAAAGTGCAAGTGTTGCATGCTTAAGGATCAAGATCCTTTCAGGAACCTTTACACTAATTTCAAAGTTTTCATTCATTAAGAGTTTGGGAAAGTACACACATTGCATCCCAAAGGATTGGGATGTAAAGGAGAAATATTTTTCTAGCTCCCAAGTGTTCATCCCTTAATAAAAGTTCAATAAAATGCACATGTTTTTCTATTGATCAAAGATCCTATATGAATTGCTAGTAACTCTAGAAAATTCATGCATAAAATAGTTATAAAATGATGTGTAATATGCCCAAGGATCAGAATTCCCTCAAGAACCACCACTCTAAGCTCAAAAAATTCATACCTTGAGAGTTCAAAAAAGTACATACATTGCATTTCAAAAAAATAAAATTCTTGGAGAAACATTGGGCTACCTCCAATATGTTCATACCTTATAAACTCAAGAAATTGTATTATTGCACGTTTCCAAATAAATAAAAAATTAACAAAATGCATGTGCTAGGTACCCAAACATCAACATTTTTGTGTCTATATTTCATGGTTTGTAATAAGTAAAGATTATCAAAAATTATTTATTTATAGAAAAGTATATTATAATAATTATGGAAGGTGGTGTAGAAGAGTAAGTGGATGGGAAAACCCCTTAAACATAAATTTGGTGGTCATTTACACATCAAACCTTTAATAGACTAGTTATCCTTTAAAATTAGTGAACTTTTTTAGAAGGTAGAATATGTGTAGGGGCTAATCCCATGTATCTTATACATACAAAAAAAAGATTCAAGCGCTAAAAGTTCCATAAAATATATTTATAATTTAAAAATATAGCATCTTATCTAATAGTATCTACACAAGAACCCAGTGGTAAAGAGAAAACTATAGACCAACAAGAAAATGTCTCTAATATGCATATAATAATACTACCACTATCTAGATAGAATTAAGAGACATGGAAATACTAAACTAACATTTCTTTGAAGATCCCAAAAAAAGATAGTGAAAAGTTATTCCTCCTAAGTAAACATGATCCCCAATAGACCATCCCTAAAATGTTACACCTTGTTACGGGTATGTGCAAGATCATCATGGAAAAAAAAGGCCCTTAAGTGGCAAAAAATTTAGAAAAATCAGAGTTGGGCAACTTGACATAAAAATTTGAAGTTATCTATATTATTTCAAAAATATGTAAGAATAGAATTTGTAGCAAATTGAATGTAGTTTATAAACTACTAGGTTTATTTATAAAAATAAATCTATTTGGTAAAAATTTGAAATTTCAATGCAGTAGTACTTAAATTTCAGGGAAAAAATAAGAAGTAGGTGTCTATCTGACCACCCTAACCACAATAAAATGATAATATTTTTTATAAGATTTTAGATGTAAGCATAGGACTCATGTCCCGATGTGATGCATATTTTTTTGTAATTTTTTTCCAAGTAAATAATTAATTATTATTATTTTTATTACAAATTTTAAAAAATAAAATTTGTATGTCTAACCACCTTAACTTGTTTAAAACTTCATGAAATTCATTTCTTCTTTTTTTAATCCTATAGTATGCGAAGCATAGAATGTGACGCATTTTTTAGATTCAAAAAATGTGATACCTTTTGAAAGCTATAGATGTTTTTCAATCAGCCTATCAATCAAGACTTTTTTGTAATTCAAATAGAAAATACATAATAATTATTTATTAAATTCAAAGTAATGCATAATTTATATTGGTGGAAAGCTGAGAATATCCTTTAAAAACTCTTTTCGTTTCATCAATTTTGGGTAAAAAAAAAGTCGTCAGCCACATACCCTACAAAAATCCATCATATCGCCACTTTTTGACCCATCATGATCCTACACATACCCTTACCACCCACAACATTGACAACCATTAATGACTCCAACCAAGCCATGTGGATTAGGGATCTTATGACCACTTTCATTTCCATCATTTTCTTTAGGGTGTATTTGATTGGGCCTTTGAAGAGGACCTTTCTTTTGAGCCTAATTAATTATCAAAGGAAACTTTCATCTTCTACTAACCAAATGATGCTCATTGTTTGTAGCAACATCATAATAATTGGGACCATATCATAGTGATTTGTATGGATCATTATTAACAAAAAGGAGTAAAGAACCACCCATTAAAAATAATATTTGTACATAGTCTAAAACCCCCTTGAGACTATTCTTGTATTTTGGCTTGAGAATTTTTTTTTTGACACCCTCACAATTGCATTGTCATTGGCATAATCCTAAATCTTCCATTAAAATTTGTCAAGTTGTTTGTGTTAAATCTTAGTAGTTCTAACCCTACATAAAATCCTACCCCAAAACTATAGCAATATCTAGGAATTAATCTCATCACACTAGACTAAAAACTTCTTACGAATTTGTATTTTATGATTTGTATAAAGCCATTTTCCTTTTGAACATCTTGAGCCTCACCACCTCAATTTTACTAGATCATAAAAGGGTAAGATAAGTGCAGTGTTGTAAATTGCATACCCTCACAATTTCACACTACATAACATCTTCTCTTTAGCCTTTTGGTACAAAGAGTTTAATTTCAAAATAGTAACACCTAAATTAGGAGTTTGTATTAACTTCATGTTATTCTTGGTCTTTTGTGTCCATTTTTCTAGATGAGATTGTTTTTTGTACACATTTGTACATGAAATGATTGCATCATGTAAAAAAATGTGATTCCATTGATAATTGGATCATTGCTTTCCTACAAAAATTACACATGTAATGGCCCTACACACAATAATGTTGAATAAAATAAACTCAACCCGCTTTGCATGGATCTCTGATAGGAATCTTCACTCTTTATTGGATTTTAGATACTATCTTTTCACTCTCATGGCTACTCTTTTGAAGAAAAATCTTTGAAGAAACAATACAATCACTTGCCATTGAAGCACAATAGGTTATTCACAACACACACTATCTCTCTTCACTTTGATTTTTTTTTTGAAGCAAAAAATCACTATTAGGGTTCTTTGAAGCTTCAAGGTTATTTTGTTCTCAATTAGAATTTATATTTTCTTTTAATAATAGAACTTGAGTGAATTGAGTGTTAATATCTTGTTGTTAATATTCCATTATCCCTATCATAAAAAACTTCTATTGCATCTGTCATGTATCTTTTCAACTTATATATCAAAATGTTGGCTATTGTGGAGGTAGAAATATCAATTTTGGGGTTTGACTAAGGAAAGTCCCTAAATAGGCAAACAAAAATATTTATTTTCTTGTGTGTGTGTACTTGTTCTATATTAAAAGATAAGAAAAAATATGGTTCATCATTCTAAACATTTCTTTTTATTTAATAATTTATATTTCAATAGATTAATTATGCTATCATTTTCAATAGTTTAGTGTTTCTTGTTCTATTTAAATTTGGAATTTCTATTGTTGTGTATGTAGGAGATTATTCGATGCAATTTATAAACTCAGTGATGTCTCTATAGTAGATGATAATGCATCCCGAGGACATCTCATCTAGAGACACTAGTGTTTAAGGTCAAGATTCTCTACAACTTAGATAATCATCATTAGAAGTGTTACTTTTTTTTTCTATTAGAATTTAATTGTAATAACTTTTGTGTAGAATTTTATTTTCACCAATTTCTAATAATTTTCTTTTTATCCTTGTATTAGATTTGTTTATATATTACATTCTATTTCTAACATTATAAAAATATAATCTAAATTGTTCTTAGGACTATTGATTAATCCTAATAGTTCTAGCATTTAATTGTAATAATTTTTGTGTAGACTTTTATTTTCACCAATTTCTAATAATTTTATTTTTATGGTTGTATTAGATTTATTTATATCTTACATTCTATTGCTAGCATTATAAAAAGATAATCTAAATAGTTCTTAGGACTATTGATTCATCCTAATGTATGTGTGATTTAATTAGGCTCAAAATTTTGGTATAATTTTTGTAGATTTCATTTTTCATACACTACAAGAGGATTGGAAAGCTAAGATTCATTTAATTCCCTAAGGCTCTAGTAGCCTTTATATTATCCTCACATACACCAACAACATTTATTCACCATATTTGATAGAAAGGATGACATTAGACCATTAGTTTTCATTGCATATTTAGATGCCCATGACTTCACATTATATTTATAGGATTTACTTCATTTAGTTCCATTGTGATTTATGATTTCTAACTATTTTCCTTGAAACTCCAATCCTCAATGCTATGAGAGAAAATAAAATTTGAACTATTATATATATGACAGAGTTGACCAATTTATATATGGTTGTATTTGCCTCTTGATATATGTTTATCAATTTATAACTATCTCATTGGGATAGAATACTCCATGCAACCTATAGAATTTTATTTTTATGGTGTTAATGATAATTATGAAATCACCCTTGATAATGATGTTTGCAATCCTCTATTTGAGGACCATAGGAAAACTTAGAACTAGAGTTTGAGCTTTTTCTTTCTTATATGTTCTCAAGTTAAGCTATATTGATGTTGCACAAACTACCTTGCCATTTGAGCCCCTTGCAAAGCAACCAAATCCTAAAGGAACCAAATTACCTCTAACAACCCCATCAAATTTCAAATTTAGTAAACCAAATGGAAAATATTCCTATTTTATTGTCTCTCTATCAATGTGAGGGGATTGAACACCCTATACCCATTAACAACAATTCTATGATATTTTCAATTGCTATATTAAACTATATTAATTATTAACAAAATATTTATTTAATTATAATTATTTGATATATATAGTATCATAAATATTAAAAAAAAAATGGTAGTTGAATTGTGAGCCCTATTGGACAATGCTTCAAATACATTAAAAAAAATGCATACTAGATAAAAAATTAAGTACTTGAATTGAATTGTAATGACCTTATCAACACTCAAAACTATAGCTCCACTCTTTTAGAGTAGAAAATTTGTATGAAGACAAATGAATGAGATAAACCTAAGTACAATGACAAGAGAATGAGATAAACCCAAATACAAAGACAAAGGAATGCGATAAACCCGAATACAAAGAGAAAAGAATGAAATAAACCCAAACACAAAGACAAAGGAAAGAGATAAAAAAAAATACAAAGACAGCAGACGACTCTTTATAGAGTGGATAGTTAGGGCTAGGTAATAAGAGAGTACACCTATTCATCTTCTTTGGGATCTACTAAAGTAGAGATGTTGTTTGTCTAAGATCTCCATGAGGCAATTAAAGAGAAATTAAAAAAATATGATCAAGATCTAAACTTGATAATGACAGGTTTACATATGAGATGGATGATAACAATATATTTTTATCACTATACGTGAATCCTTTAACCTTACATACACATGTGTAAGCCAAAAAACCACTCTAACATAACTCTTTGGATGTTAAAGAAACTATAAGCTCACAATATATTTGACACAAACTCTATTACTATTGAATTAAAAACATGTGCGGGACCTAAAAATTACAAACAAAAACTCGAATGAAAGATTTGTTTCATTTAAATTTTAAGTGGTGTGGTGAAAGAATTAGTTGCTAAAAATTGTGTCGTATCACATAAACTACTAAGTCAAACACAACACTCAACAAAAACACATTTGCAAGTCTAAAACAAAAATTAGATATTCAACTAAAAATTGTAAATGTGACTATAATAAATAGACACAAACCTATACATACCAAAAACATTTATAAATTAGAATGCTTTAAACAATCTATAACTAAATATCATAAATCCACATGATATACTAAAATACTTGCTCAAATACACTTTGAGATAATTTTACAACTCTATGTAGATTAACTAATTGACTAATCACAAAACTAGAAGATCAAGCCTCAAGAATAAGCACAAGATATGTATGTTTCATGGATAGCATGGCTCATTTGAAAGGGTCGATGTTGAAAGCAGAGACTGTAGCAGAGGTCGACCTCTATTTGGCCAACGATGATGCAAAATATGTAAGTGGACACATCTTGCAATAGATTTCATGGCTAGTGTATCATTGAGTGGGTGCTCAAGATTGTTTAAAATTTTCTTTGAGAATTACAATTATCTTGAGCTTTCAAATTACAACATATTGACTGTTTACAGTTTGCCTTTCACACCACTATCATATATGCCACCTTTCATTTTTTATTCTTGAATTGAATAAGCAGGTCGGAATGGGATTCGAACCCGACACAGTTGTGCCAACAACAACAGAATTCACATGATTTCCTTCCTTTCCTCCATGTTTGAAGGTTCTTCTTACCTTTTCCGAGTTTAAACTTTTGTTCATGCTCTGGAGTTCTTCTTAACATCAAAAGTCAACAGAAAAAAGGGAACTGTTATGCACACTCTTACTTTGAAAGTCATCCCTACCAGCTGGAAAAAGTATCTAGCTCGCACGTGCATTGCTTCTCTACCTTCTACAATTTCTTAGCATGATTTGGTTTTTTTTTTTTTTGGGCCAATTATTAAAAAACATCAGTATATCAGAAAAAGAGTTTAAATAGTCATTATTCCTTATTTTGAATCACTCTTAATTAAATAATTTATTATTATTTAATTAAACTAATTATTTTCTTCTATTCATTCAATTATTTTAATTGTTTGACTCATTTCTCTATCATCATTGCATTGTGATGATGGATCATCCAAAACATTGATGTAAAAATTGACACATAGTTTTAATCTAGAAATCTTATTACAATAGTATCACTTTTCCTCTATTTCACCTTGACTAAATAATTTTTAATTATTATTTTTATGTACTTCTATACCACACTTTAATTAAATAATCTTAGTTATTTAATTAATTTATAATTTTCCTCTCACTCACCTAATTAAACAATTTTAATTATCTAATTAAAAATCATTATTTCTTTTTATCTCACATAATTAAGTGATTTTCTAATTATTTAATTGATTAGTGGAAAAATGGATGCTTTATGGTTTAAGAAATAGAACATCACTTTTCTCCAACTAACATTCAAGGATTCCCTAGAGATCTCAACCTAATGACGAATGAAGGAGGCAATCTGAAAGTAGGGTATCTTAGGATATGATTTCATATTACAAGAGAGGTTCACCACCAAGTTTAGACTTGGAAAGACAATGCAATGAAGGATGAAATGCAAAACCCTAGTTTGATGCAATGCTTCAATGACTAACCTAGGAATGACCATGAAACAAATTAAAAATCTACAAAACTGAATGTGTGCACCTGGAAACTAGAGAGAGATGGAATGCAGCTCTGAAATCCTAAAATTGTTGCTTTTTAGGCCTAGTGAGACTCATTCGCCATTCTAGGAAAATTAGTCCTAGATTAGGGATTTTGTACAGGAACATGTTTCTCGGAAAAGGGTATTCGAAACTGCAAAAATCTTAAAATTGACCCAAAATGGGACTCATTTTCCAATCTTGGCGAATGAGTCCACTTAGGGTTTTCTGAAAATTGAAGGTCTGAATCTAGTCTTTAATGTTTGCTCTTCCTATTCCTCTTGATTTTCATATCTGAAACTGCCAATTTTAGGCCTGTAGGTGACTTTTTGTGAAGATGATGACCTAGCAAATGGGGAGACAACTCCAACAACATTGTAACCTATTCTTGAATAATCTTCAGTCTTCAAAGCACCTAGATATGCAATGACACAAAGAAAGAGAGATAAAATGTTAATTGTTAGGGAATAGGGGTTTTCCTTGGTCAAACCCCTTTTAGGTAATTAAACCAAATGATGAAATAAGATAATGAAGCATGAACATGAAGTAATGCAATTAGAACCTTTCCATGATGATGGATCTTGAGTTGCTGCAATGAATGATGAAGAATCTACCCTTGAATGCCTTAGACATGATCTTCAAATCTATCTTGATGACCTTGTGAAGACTTGAAATGCTTAACTCTTGAGTGCTTGACTTGATGACATAAATGTATGATATTTCCTATTAATAAATGAGGATTTGAAAGCTTTCTTATATAGGTAATCCACTCACATGACCGTTAATTTGATCCGCAAGGTCAACATTGAAGAAATTTGAACTTAAAACCCAAATTTTCTTGTTCAAACCCTAAAAATAGCTCAAATGGGACTCATTCACCATCCTGGGTGAATGAGTTCCACATGGATGGGACTCATTCACCCAAAGTGGTGAATGGGTCCCACAGGGGCTATTTTGCCAACTAGGATGTCAGGGAGTGAAGAATTAAGATTATATTTTGATTTTGTCAAATTTTTATTAAATTATGCCTTGGGATGCATAATATGGGGTCATAGGGGCCTATTAATGATGATATAAAGGTCATAAATGCAAAAACACCCAAAATCCAATGTGAAAGTGTAAATAAATACACTTTACATCACCAAATTAAGGCAAAATTAGGTCTATTTAACTTAGAAGGGCCCTAAATCCCATTTGAATTTGTAAAATACATTACAACACTAGATTAGGTCCACTTTAGTTTACAAGCCTCTTAGGTTTAATGTGTAAGTTTATATAGATACATTTTACAACATTAAATTAGGATAGTGTTAGGTTAATTTAGCCTAAAAATGGCCCGAGACCTAATGTGGATGTGTAAAACACCTCACAACACTAGATCAAGGTGACATTAAGCCTAATTTATCATTAATTATTCCCATGTCAAGTGTGAAAATGCAAAGGGATACATTTTTCTACACTACATTTAGCCTAAAGTAGACTATCTTCAAACTCACACTAAAATAGACATTCAAGAGGGGTTTAGTGAGAAAGGCATGCCAGTGTGTTAGCTTCCTACTGTATATAATGAGAAAGTCATGCCAATGTGTTGGCTTCCCTTCATACTAACCATACCAAGGCACCACAATGAAAATTATTTTTGTAAATGCTTTTATCATGTAAAAATTTTGTTAAAGGGGATTTTTCTTTGTTCATGTAAAAGTCTTCTTCTTAGGGAGCATTGTGTTTGTTGTCTCCAAGAGAGGACAAGTCAAAAATGTTAGATTGTCACCCATGGGATGACTCATTCACATCATGCCATGTCAGTAGATCATACACTTTTGGATGACATCAAACCTAATGACACCACCAAGAAGAGGACAAATCACAAGAAAAAAGAAAAATCACACCATGAGAATTTTTCCAAAAGATGTCATCTATGTATGCCCGCACTTTAAAGTGGTTGCTACACCATCACTGTGAGCAATTCCTTTAAAGTAACCAATGATAAATGCTAACATGAAAGAAGACATGAGAGCCAACTTGGAAATCCCTATGCCAAGTCATATGTTTCCAAATCGAACTACATCATGGATAAGTATGTCACATGTGAGCCAACTTAAGGCATGTCATCCACATCCCAAGCTTGCTCTTATACATACATGAAAGGAAATCAAATAGAAAAAATAGACAACGACAAGTGACATATGAAGATAAGGCTTCCTAACCCCCTTTCCCCCACTTAGTGTAGGACAAGGGTGAGCCTGGAATGGATGTGATATGTTGCTCCTTGCAAAAAGGGAATAACTTGCAGTGAATATAAAACATGCAATAGTGAGTATGCTATGATCCTACAACTATTGCATGGCAAGGAGTAGCAAGTAATGCTCTTTATTATGATGAGTAAATAAAGTGTCAACTTGATACATATTTAATGAGATATCTATCAGTTTAGGATGTAGCAAGGTTATAGTTTTCTTGGAAGAATCTTTTGTGATAGTGTTGACATTGAATGCAGGATTTTGTTTTGAGGGACAATAACCAAGATCATTAGTCATTTCTTATTTTTTAGGATCTATAGGCACACAGATACCTTGTTTTATAGCACCACATCCTTTCCCAAGTTGCTTCATAAGTCTTTTAGGTTCCGGGTTGGCCTTGATTGTATACACTTTTTTATATATGTGAGCAATGTCATTGTAACTTAGTAGGTGTGAAACGTTATTAGTATTGAGTTTCCTTTTAGGTGGTTCTAAGATGAGCACATGTTTCTTTTGAACTTTTAGTTGTTGTGAGGGTGGATGAATGATAAGTTGAGGGTTGGGTTGGTTGATAATTAGATGTAAAGACCCACACTTCTTTGAACCAAAAATTTCACTATTTTTTTTTAAAAGTAAATCCCTTAATGTCTTGCTCAATTAGTTGTATACTCAAGAACTTCTATCCATACGGGATAGACATCTATCCATCCGGGATAGGCATCTAACCATACGGGTTAGGATAATGTCCATTCGGGACCAATATTCATCTATCCATCTGGGATAGGCATCTAACCTTTCGGGTTAGGTTAATGTCCATTTGGGGACCAAGATCTATCTATCTAAATAAGATAGACATCTAACCACATGGGTTAGAAAATGCTCTGGCCAGAGACTTAGACTCATCGAGACCATCCGGGTCCTGAGTCACTCTCTAAAGACTACACTCCCCTACTAGGAGTGCACCGAGGTCAACATACTTAGGAGTATGTGAGATAATAATAAAAGCTTGAGTCCCACCTTAGAATTTGGCCTAAAGCCTCGAGGAATCAAGCGAATCCATCCGGGATTCCTTCTGAGTACAACAAGTAATCTCTAACTTCAATTTTAATATTTATTTATCTTCCTTTATCTTAAGGTATCTTAACAAGTCCAATAAGGTAAACACCCTTAACCAATCCTAAATCCCCACCCCGAGCGCCTGCATACTAGGGACAACTCCGTCCCTAGACTGCCTACATACACCATTTTAGTACGGGATAAGGGCGTATAATATGTAGTTCTGTTTTCTAATCTATTTTTGGATGTAAACTGTTTTGTGGGTACGCGACCCTTTCTAGGGCCATCTCCCTAGATAGTTTCTCTTCGGTTGCTACCCACATGAGGGAGCATAAAGATTCATGGTGATCTTTTGCTTGTTTCCTAATTCATCTATGTCCTAAATTCCTATAAGTCATGTCACCCTTTCCCGTTGAACAACAAATCATCAAAGATAAAAGAATTAAAAATTCAATTTATATGCCCAAACCCTATTGGGGTTTTCTATGATTTTCACTAGCGGATGTAAGTCCATTATAGTATTATCTTTTTTAGATTATCGATCCAAGAGGGATTTCCTGCCCCTTGGATTTTAACTCCAAAAATGTTCCTTATTACTCCTCGGCGATTTATAGGGACGATGCCACAGACGCTGTTGTTGCAGCTTTATTAGGCTATAAGTGCAGTAACTCAAGCGCGATGACATTACCCATAAACGTGAGTCAGAGGCACCGTTAATACCGAACGCTGCTAGTTTTTATGTTTTCCTCCTCTTATTTAAGTTTTCTATCTAAGAAGAAATTAAATGCATTATCAAATAATAAGAAAAGTAGCTTGTGCACATAAACCAAATGGAATATAAAAACTTTATACCTTCTTGCTAAGGAAGTAAAATTAAATGAACTTACTAGAAAAACTATTTATTCTAATATAATTGCTAGAAAGAAGTATTACTTACATCCTATGAAAGTATAAATTTTTGTAACAATGAATTGAATAGTCAAATCCATTTATGAAATAAAAACACTTAAACATAAAGTTAAATTCTTCAAGATGGGTGATCTAATTTATAGATGGTATGAATCTAATTATTTTGAAATGTTAGTATTTTCTAGAAAGGAAAAGTTTGAATCTATTCACATAGTCTATGTCATAGAATAAGTATTTTTGATTTAAATTGCATGACACTAATATTTTCAAGATAAATATTCATCTAAGTTAGCATAAATAATTCCAACTCAAAGACACTTCATGGCATAATCTATTGTTTCAAGACAAAAAGTTTATTAATTTTGGTTGCATAAATAAATAAATAATCCAACTAAAAAGAGACTTGATTTAAATTGTATAAGTTATTACACTAATTTCTTAGATAGATAAACCAATACAATGTCTTAATAAGAGCCTTGATTTTTAATTGTATAAGTTATACTACTAATGCCTCAAGATTTATGATCTATCTAAAGAAGGTTTGCATTAATTTGCATAAGTTTATTCTTGATAATATTCGAATAATTACATAATTATTTATTCACTATGACCTTGTTGTAATTAAATGAGTCAACCTTGTTTTAAGAAAAAAATGAATCTACTTGTATATTGAGGGAGAAAATTAATTTAAAGAATAACCATGATATTTAAGTTTATTGTAAATATATTAAATCATAACTATGATGTGCTATAAACCTTAAATCCCAAGAAAATAAATTTATTACATGGAGAGAGAGTTTACAATAAATCTAAGAGCTAAGTTTGTGGCATAACAAAAAAGAAATTTGATTAAAGATATGTTATTAATGCCTTAAGTTAGATAGTATTTTGTAAATTTAAGCTTATAATTTAATGTTTAATGGTCATAATTATTATTATAGAGTTGTAATTATTGTCATAAAAATATAGTATTGCCATAAGATATAAATGTTGTCATTCCTCTATTTTAAAATTTCTATAACTAAGTCCATACTCATAGTTTATCATTATTTATGAAGAAAAGAGATATATTATAAGTCCATTAATTATATTCAACATTAGCTAGTAACCAATTCCATATTTGTTCAAAGGAAATTAAATACTATCTCATAGAACCATAGTTTGGACTAAATCTTCATCAACCATCGATGTTAGTTAATTTATTGTCTTGCTAAGTTAGGATAACTTTATTAAAATTAAGAAGTTTATAGATTATATATATATATATATATATATTATTGAATAAACCCACCCTTTGATAGTTAATTAGACTGAATATTTTATTATTTAATCTATCCAATTGATACCCCTTTTTTTAAAAAAAAAATCTATTAATTTATTTATTTCCAAAGAACAATCTAACTTTAAAACTTATTTCGTTTAAGAATTAAATGAATATTAATTAGATATTATAAATAACTTGAATACAAAAGTACATATGTATTTTAACACTAATAAAATAATAATTCATTTATTTATAAATTTTATTTTATAAAAAATGATTTATATTTGTAATAACATTAACCGGATTAAAGAAAAATAATTTCTTTGTAAATATACATAAATGAGAATAAATATATTGATTTAAAGAAGAAAAAAATAAAATAGGAATAATAATAGTAGAAAGATTAGTTCCATTCTAGATTTAGTTGGAAAAATAAAAATAAATAAAGAATAGGTTGATTCTAGCAATTTTTTTAGATTTGATTAGTTATTCTAAAAGCAAATCAAAGTAAACAATACCTTGATGTTGATGGAGTTGCACCAAATCTTCTCTTTGTGCCTTCAAATTGATTCTTCCTCCTTCAATCCTATCCTTCTTCAAAATGATAGCATAAAAATACCATTCATGTGTTGTTGATGAGAGAAGAAATGGCCTCAATTTATAGACTTGAGAGGAGGTAAATGGAGGGTCAAGATTGGAGATTGATTCAACAACTAGGATTGTTTGAGAAGGTGGGGTTTGGATTGATAGCCTCACTTTGTGAGAAGTGTCACAAGAAGAAGGCTTTAAAAATAGGACCACATGGCATGGGGAGAGGAGCCAAGGGTGCTCACACATGTGTGAGCACACCTTGGGAGAAATGGATATGACAAGTCTCCACACCTTTCCCAAGACTATAAAATTCGTCACTTCTCTTTAAGTTACCTTTTAGGGGTTCATACTTTGCCCAAAAGGCCATATTATGTTTTTAATAAGCTTCCACCCCATAGGTACTTACTCTGGGGGCTCATTTTTACCCTAAAGTCAATAGAACAAGCCCAAATAACTATATAAAAGAGAATTCTAATTTTAAAATACAAATTTTGATTTGTGAGCACACCTTGGGTAGATGGGATGTTGACATGTCTATGACATATAAAAGAGAGGGTGGCTTGATAATGACATGTCTATGACATGTAATGGAGGGTGGTTTGACCATGTGTGCTCACACATGTGTGGGCACACATGGGGAAGCCAAATGGCTAAAAGAGGAAATGTCACATGCATGGTGTAACTCCCACACAAGGGTGAGTGGGGGTGAGTTGTAAGGTGATAGTGACTTGTGCATGCAAGTTACATGTGAGTGAAAGTATAATAAATTTTTAAATTTGAAAAAAATATAATGAAGATTAATTAATCAATTAATTTAAGATTAACTAATTAATGGATTATGAAGGATAGTGACATCTCCCTAATCCTAATTAATTAGATTAAATGATGTATTATATTAAATTAATGTGACTTAGTAAAATGGATAATTTTATTAATTAAGTATAATGATAGATTGTGTCAATTAATAATGCTTAGGATAGGATGGGTACACTTGTCACTTAATGAATTAGTTTTTTATTCACAATTATTTTATTCATCATTTTATTTTATTTTATTATTTTATTATTTTTATTTTTCTCTAACACTTATTTATTAATATTGTTAACTTTTATTTGTTCCTTTTTAGGAGTGTGTATTTAATAATTTTTTTATTTTTATTTTTGTTTTATTTATTTATTTATTTATGTCTTTCTTTATTTAATCTCTACCTTCTTCACACATAAATTAATTATATAAAAACACTTACATAATATTACCACACAAAATTATAATATGTCTAAAGTTTTAACAAAAAGAGGGTCATGACATTAGAAGACTTGAAGGAGCTCTATTGTTCATAACCTCAACACTCTTGTCCTTGTTTAAATGATCTCTTAGCAAAGGGGAGTCTAATGTCACTTCATCATCTACATCTAAGGAGGTCACATCACTAGTGTTTGAAAGGAGTTTGACAATGTTGTTATTTTCTTGCACCATGATACCTTCCCTAGTAGGAGAGTTTTTAGGAGGACTAAAACCTAAATGTTCTTGACATTCAAAGGTTGGTTCTTAAAAAATGACTTCATCACAAGTAAGGGAATGATCCATGGTTGGATTTTCTTGTTTCTCAATGATGGTGTTTCCTTTTTCAATAATGTTTTCCTTGTGATTCCGTGCCACCAAAAATTGCACCCGTTACTTGACATGAGATTATATGTACTTAATGATGCCCTAATCTAGTGTTGTGAGGCATTTTATGTGTCCACACTAGGTCTTGGACCCTTGCAAATCAAATAACATGTGTTTATTAATGTCTTGTAAAGGTGTTGTGAAGTCTTGTAAGATGATTTCACACTTTTCTAGACTTAATTAACCTATTTCTCCCTAATTCAACATTATAAAAATTATTTAATAACACTATTACATCAATCTAGAAGGTTATTAATGTAAAATTAATGCTAAACTAGTGTTGTAATGTGATTTATACATTCACATTGGTTTTTATGCCCTTCTAGGCTATGTGGACCTAATATTAGTGTTGTAAAGTGCATTTAATTACACTTTCACATTGACTTATGTGTCCCAAGCCCTATTCAACATTTGCATAATCACTAATAAGTCCTATTTTACCCATATTGTGCGTCTCGAGGCTTTAATTGATGAAATACCTGACATAGTCATCATATAAGCTTAATCTTCTTACTTCTTGGCATTCCAACAAGCAAAAATGACGCCTGTGGGACTAATTAGCTATAAGTGGTGAATTAGTCCCATCTAGGTGGGACCCATTCGCCAGCCTTGGAAAATGAGTCCCATTTTGAGTCATTTTTAGGGTTTGAGCAAAAAAAAAGGGTTTTAAGTTCAATTTTTGTTCATGTTGGTCTGTGATGAGGTATAGTAGGGATAATAAGTCACAATTGACTATAAATAAGTGTTTTTATCCTAATTTTACATATATTATCCATCTATCCATCTCTCTTATCAATCCAGGTATCCATTCTTCATTCACAAGTCAAGCAAACTAGGGCTTTCTCATTGCAAGTCTTCAATTGAGCTTCCAAGTACATTCAAGAGCTGAATCTTCATGTTATGTTGCAAAATTTCAAGATAAAATCATCATGACAAGGAATCATCTCCATTTTTCATGCTTTATTACATTCTTTCATCACATTGGTTTAATTACCTAAACTTGGTTTGACTAAGGCAAACCCCCATGCCCTAACCTTCAACATATCTCTCTTTTATCTTGTTGTTTGTAGATCTAGGACTCTTGGAGGCTTAGGAATCATTGGAGATCAAGATGTAAAGTAATTCAAGTCATATCTTTATCATTCAAGTGATATCATCAACAAAAAGTTACTTTAAGTCCCAAATTTGGTAGTTTCAAATCCAAACACCTAGAGGTGCAAATTGAGCAATCCAAAAGTCACATATTCCATTTTTGAGTTTTTAGAAAGTTCAAAGTGGAATAATTCTCCACCATTGGTGAATGAGTCCTAGACTAAGCTCAATTTTTGTATTTTTACATTTTTGAGTACCCTTTTGTTAGAAACATGATCCAGTACAGTCACCTAGAACTAGGACTGATTTGCCATGCTTGGTGAATGAGTCCCACTAGTCCTAAATTTTAGTATCAACAACCTTCTAGATGTCTTTTCTAGCCTTTATCAATATCCCAGGTGCACACTTTCAGTTTGATTCATTTTTGTTAAGTTTTGCATTCATTTCTAGTTCATTCTTGCAATACATAATGTGTTTTCAAACAATTCATAATTCTTAGATTTTGCATGCATGTTTGATCAATTTCATAGTATACCAGTACTTAGATCACTCCATTTACATCATATCACATTGCATACATCCCTATTTGAATGTACATAAGCATTTTTGGATCTAATCTCTCTCCTTTTGGGTGAAAACCCCTATAAGTGCAAGAGAAGCATTAGGCTCCCAAAAATCTATGTCACAGATTCTCATTGATGGGATCTTGTAACACCATAATATCTTTTTCACCAATAGGATAGATATTAGGAGAGAGGGAGATTTTATTGCTTTCCATAATTTCATCTTTTATCACTAAGGTCTCATTATCTTGTGCCATAATATCTACCCTAGTATGAGAGCTTTTAGGAGAGTGACAAACAATAGGTTCATCACATTTCAATATTAGATTTTGTGAAGTAGCTTCATCACACATAAGGGAGGCATCAAGACAAAAGAAATTATAAGTTTCATGATTACAAATGATTGGCCTTTTCTGTTCAAATAGGTCTTCCCAAATGGTAGGGGCATTAGGGAAGGGAGGAATAAGATTCTCATGAGTCTCAATAAGGATATCTTCTAACACTAAACTATCTTCTTCATGTCTAGATAGAAGATATTAGGAGAAGGAAATGTTTGATTTTCACGATTATCTATATTTACATCCCCATGTCCTATAATTTCTTCCCAAGGGGGAGGAGAAGGTAGACAAGCAAGAATTTCATGATCTTTAATGATTTTATCTTCTTTCACCAATATACCTTCTGGAACCAAAGAAAATAGGGGAATGTGTATGAATGTATTCACACCCACTCTCCAAGAGGCTCCACTCAAGGATAACTCTAGAGACTTCAATGTAAAAGAGAGAGAAATCTAGCAATAGGGCTATCTTGGGAATTGAATGATGTCTAATTAGGGGTTCACCACCAAGTGTAAACTTGGAAAAGATAATATGCTGGAAAACACAATGTGAAATTAAGATGAATGCAAAATAACCTAGATGTTGTAAAACACAATGTAATATGCAAACTAAATCTAAATGACCTAAGAAGGTGAACAAAATGTAGTAAAAAGCTATGAGATTGGAAGTGTGCACCTAAAAGATTGAAGAAGGGAGAATGGAGGTCTGGATCACTAAAAAATCTACTATTGAAGTTGACTGGGACTCACATGCTAGGTTGGGAAAATCAGTCCAATTTCTGGGAAAATGCACAGGAGCAGGTTTCAGCCAAAAGGGTATCCAAATCTGTTAAAATATTGATAAGGCCTATACAATGGGACTCATTCACCAATAGTGGAAAATTAGTCCACTTTTGTTTTTCTAGGAATTTTGAAGTGGATTATGTGCCTCTCAGTTTTCTCTACTCTTTTTGACTAATTTCTAGATCCGAAACTACAAAATACCATCTATAGGTCTTCTACAAGCTTCTCCAAGGCTTAATGACAACTTTGAAAACTTTTAGGGGCTTTCTAACTTTTCTCCAACTTTTCTTCTTGGTAAATATGCAACCTAACTCTACAAATTACACATAAGAAGAGGGAAAACTATTGTGGGGGTTAGTGAATAGGGGTTTCCCTTGGTCAAACCCCTTTTTGGTATTTAAACCTTGAAATATAATGAAGTATGAAAAGAGAATGATAAATGAACATAAGAAAATGTTGAAACTCACCAAACCATTGCAATAAAAGGATACAAACATGTAAGTGATGGCTCTAATGGATATGGTTCTTGATTCTTGCTTGATGTTGATAGATCTTGAATGAAGCTCTTGCTTGAATCAAAAAACCCTACACCACAATTGTTAGCTATAAAACAACATGATGCAAGCGATCTTTGAAATGATGGATGACAATTGAAGAATACTCTATAATGCTTGATAATCTACCCTTGAAATGCCTTGAATGCTCAGATTGTCAGTAAAATCCCACCAAAAAATTGATTTAGATTTGAATTTTGGTCACATAGGACTCATTCGCCCAAGGTGGCGAATGACTCCCATTAGACATAATATATGGTACCAAAAATGAGAATTACTTCACAATGTGTGAAACCTACATCGAGGCCAAAAAGACCTAGGTGGGACTCATTCGCCCAAGGTGGCTAATGAGTCCTAGACACTAAATATTGGCCACACAAGCTAGGAACACCTAAATTATGTTTGGTTACCGACTGGTGTAAGGATTATCCTCGAAAACATGCAATAAATGAGGCTTATGGATGTAAAATGGGGCCAAGTATTAAAGTATAAGAAATCTCAATTATTAATAACAAGCCTAGAAAAGTGTGAAAGTGTGTTACAACACTCTAAATAAGGCAAGATTAATGTTGATTTTGATTAAAAATAGGTTTATTATCTTTGATTATTTGATAAAACCCTAGGAAAGAGTGAAAGTGTGTTACGACACTTCACAACACTTTTGCAAGGTATCATTAAAATCCATTAATTCATAAGGGCCCAGGACTTATCTGAATGTGTCAACCACATTACAACACTAAATCAAGGCATCATTAAGCCAAAGTCACAAGGAGGGCCCAAACAAGTCAAAAAAAGTAGAAGGGTTATTTCTTTAGTGACTCCATTTAGACCCCACTTTAGTGAGAGGATGAACCTACTTCAAACTCACACTAAAGTAGACAAAGATGCATCAAGGGGGGTTCCAATGCACCAATGCTAGCAAGATGGGATGGCAACAATCAAGAGGGGTGATCAAGCCCCTAAAATCAAGATCCCATAACTAACTAACATTAGCAGAAATGAACACACATGAGAATGATATAAAGAGCAACGACAAGGCCAAGTATACACTACCAAAGATGAAAAACAAAACGAAAGAAAAAAAGAGATAAAAAGAATTGGATCAAGCTTTGACCATTTTTCCATCTCAATGTGGATTAGATCTAGGTTGTTTGTCTAAAAAATGCATACTCACTCTAAGGCAACATAACTTCTAGCTGTTCACCAGGTGAGAAGTCCTAAAAGGTGAGGAACATACACTCATGGCTGGTATGCACTCACACACATGCAAGTGGTTATGGGGAAAGTCATGCCTCAAAATGGGCTTCCCACTCAACCATACCAAAATTATACCTCTTGATAACTTTAATAAGGTGCCACACAAAAGTGATTTTTAAACTTAACAAGGCAAGCAAAACTTCTTATGCTTGGAGCTCATGAACAAATAGGATGGCACCACAGGGATGCAAGTTGTGTTATGCAACGTCCAACATGCAAAGAATGTTCAAAGGAGTCTTTCTTAGTTCATGCAAGGTCTTCAACTTAGGGAACATTGTGCCTAATGTCTCCAAAAGAGGACCAATTAGAGAATAGAGAATTCAAAACTTAGTGGATGTAGTGTGACACATCAATCCATTAAGAGGAATGCAATATGCTAAGAGAGATCATGCTCTTGGAGGAAATTACACCCAATGTCATCCAAAAAGTGAAAAATGCATCGTATGAAGTAAGAAGGTTGCACTAAGAACCAAGAAAAAGGAAAATACAAAAGAATAATGCCAATGTATGCCCCCACTTTAAAGAAATTGCTAAACACCATGTTGTGAGCAATTACTTTAAAGTAGAAAATGAAAATGCAAACAAGAAAAATGAGACATGAGAGCCAACTTGGAAAAGCCATATGCCAAGTCATGTGTGTTCGAGTAAATCTACGTCATGCGAGAGAAAAAAAAAGAAAGGGGTTGCCCCCAAAATGGAAACACCAAACACATAAGGGATGTATGGATTTGGGGTTAGTATTTTCTTTGCTGTAATGTTTTTTAGAGAGCTTGGAACTATCATCATCCCCCAAATAAACATAGAATTGGAAGAATGACACAAAGAGAGCTAAAAATAAAGAAAAACCTTTTGGGTCAACATGAAAGAGACATAGGGTGTCTTGACACCTTGCATCATCCCCAAAAGGAAAGCACAAGACAAATGAAAACAAAAGATAAAGTTTTTGGGTCAACATGAAGGAGACATGAATGTCTTGATGCCTTTTGTCATCCACAAAAGGAATTTAAGACAAGACAAATGAAAAAGAAAAATTGAAAAGGAAAAAAAGGAAAAACAAAAGCCTTTTGGTTCAACATGGAAGAGACATAGGGTGTCTTGATGCCTTATGTCATCCCCAAAAGTAAAACACAAGAAAATTGAAAAAGAAAAATTGAAAAGGAAAAAAGGAAAAGGAAAATCCTTTTGGGTCAAAATGAAAGAGACATAGGGTGTCTTGACGCCTTACATCATCCCCAAAAGGAAAACACAAGAAAAAGATAAAGATTTAAAAGAGAAAGCGGTACACGACATAGAGAGAATGAAGGTACAAATAGAGGAATGCCACAAAGAGAGAGAACCTAAAAAAAACGTCATGGGGGATCACATTACGTACATGAAATCACACTGAAAAAAAATGAAAAATAAATAATGCAAAAGACTAGTAAGGAAAATTCAAGTCAAGTTATGAGCAGGTCATCTACCTCCCAATCTTAGTCTATATAAGCAAAAGGTGGAAAAAGAACCTAAGGGACAATGACAAATCAATTACAAGAACAAGGCTATCAACTTCTTGCCCCCACTGAGTACGAGATAATAATGAGCCAAGGTAGATGATGGGAAAGGTCATGTAATAGTGAGAAATGAATGTTCCACTATTGTGACATGATTTGGGGTGAAACAATATTAAGTTAGGAAATCACATGATGGAAATCATTGCCATCAAAGTGAAATTTTTTCAATACTAACCTGAAATACACGAAATTCATCGATATTGTGTCCAAGAACTCAATGATTTGCACAATGTGGGACTTTTGCATCTTTAGGATATAGAACTAATTGATTCATAGGTGGTAATGTTTTTGAAAAGGAAAAAATAGGTTTTACAGGGACCTGAAACCATAGAGTTAAAACAACAAAAGATAGAGCAAAATAAGTCCTAACAGACAAAGTGCTGTCCCAAAAAGGAAATGACAGAATAAAGAGACAACAGGGTCCAAAAAAAAGGACCGCCCAAAAAGACAGAAACAAACACCACCACACTACTCCAAGGTTTTCATTAACTCCTCGGTCTCCTTTTCGACATCCTTCATATCCTGTAACCCCTGCTTGAGGACTTGAGCCGTATGTGAAGGAATCGAGGTCTTCCTCTTCGTGTTGGCCCGGGTGCGAGTCGAAATCCCATCACTAGCAGATCTGCTGCAACCTCTGTCCACATCCAAATCCACGACCAACGAACCCTTTTGATTCTTTTTGAGCTTTTCCACCATAGCATTGATGATAATGGTGTTATGCCTGGCAATTTTGTGATTATTTGCCACAATAGCCCTAATATTTTGGCTTATCTTGGACATACTGCACTCGATCCTTGTCAATATTTCCTCCTGTGAATGCTATCTTTTCCTTAGTAAGGGGTTTTCCTGTCCCTCATCCTCTTTACGACTCCAGCTAATCTTCTGCTCCAAATCCATGACTCTGTCGCTGAGATCTCTATTACGGCCTTTCAGTTCACTGACATTCTTTTGGGTCCACTTGAGAATAGTGAAAAGGCCATCTGTACTTTTTTCTGCCACACTCACAATATCCTTAGGCTTGAGCTTATTCAATGCAAAATTAATTTCATCCTGATTAGGGGAATTAATAGGGGCATTCCCAAATCTTCCAAATAGAGGGGCACTAGGCACCGACTCCTTACTGACCATAGGTTTATCAGAAAGAATTTCCATGGAATTCCCAGAATATGAAACTAATTTCGTAACAAAGATACCTTTAAAACCAGAGACCAAACCCGGAGTAGGACAGCCAGGAGACGGCTGGGAGTTTAGACAGGGCGGCGAGGAAAAACTCGGGCTAGGGAAATTATACAAAGGCTTCAACTTAGGATATGACGGTGGAACAGAGTCCATGAGGGCATTCTGACAAGATAGGGACTGGGGAGCAATGGTATTAGGACCAATAGGGGTACAAGCAGGAGGGGCCTGGGGGTCGTTCTCCCTGCTACTCTCAGTGTTCTCATCATCCAAATCCCCAATATCAACAATTTTAGGCAAAGCAGGTAAATTTTGATAATGCTCAAAGATAAGCCTAACAAGACCAAGGTGAATAATAGAAGTCCTCCTAGGGTTTCTTTCAACTTCATCGAGGCAATTCTTCAAGGAAGAGAATAAGTAAAAAGGCAGAGAGATACAAACCTTGTGATGGAACTGGTTGAGAATGACAAAGTGGTAACCATATGCCCTGGTGAAGCACCCATCAACCGTGATATACTCCATAATAACTCTTAAAACTTTCCTCCAGATAGATTTGATGGACTCCACATCAAAGTAGCTATTGGCAACCTTAACCAGCTTAGCCTTCTCCTTGTCTTTTTTAGGAAATCTTATGACCGCTTTATCAGAGAACCGACGGTCCCTATAAAATTTCACACCCTCA
The DNA here is from genome assembly GCA_007258455.2 of Sequoia sempervirens. Lineage (NCBI taxonomy): Eukaryota > Viridiplantae > Streptophyta > Pinopsida > Cupressales > Cupressaceae > Sequoia > Sequoia sempervirens. Next base: position 164,784 of record VDFB02329887.1, read on the forward strand.
GTTGAAAGACTAGTAATCTCACCAATTATTTCCTCATTCAGCTTAACATTCCTGCCAAACAATACAATCTCACCATTTTTCCAATTTTTTACAAAATAATCCGGCATCCCATTGTCGGTACCATGGAGCTTTTCCAAAAAAGGGACTAAACCTCCCTTTTCAATTCTTTCCCAAGCTTTAGCATTCTTTCTATGCTCCTGAAAGCTGCTCGGTTCCATGCGTTTTCTCTCTCCCCCCATCTTCATTCATAGGTGGTAATGTTATCAGTTCTTTGTTTAAAAGTAATTGTAGTTTCCTTTCACTTTCTGGTGGTGGGCGAGGAGACTTTAGTTTTCCTAACTTGTAAGGCCTCTTGCGTTTACTAGATTCACCCTTTTCTTTAGTTGAATTTAGAGGACCTAATGTTATCCTCACATCCTTGTAATTGTTATGAGTAATTGATTGTTCTCTAGGAAGAAGGATATTTAAATCAGAAGGAGAATCAAAGATCACCATACCATCATCTCAAAGCCCTAGATATTCTCTAGGAGGATTGTTGTTATGAGAGGAATCTTGATATCCTAATCCCTTTGTGTTTTCATTAGTTGGTTTTTTCTCTAAGAGTTGATGAATTTCATGTTCACTTGTTGTGTCACATCCTTGTTTGCTCAAGATTGTGAATCCTTTTCCATATGTTTCTACAAGATTGATAGGAGTGTTGGTTACTTTAGTATCATAAAATGGTTGAGTGTTTGCTTGTCTAGAGGAACTAGGTTCACTTGTTATAGGGAACTTAGGTTCAAATTTTATTTCAGGATGTAAGTAACCAAACATATCAAGAGGTGGTATTGTAGGAAGATTTTGTTATTTCATGGATGGATAGAAGGATGCATTAGCTTGAAGGCCATCAATACAATCGTTTAGGAACCTATTCATGTTGTCATCATCTTCTCTAGTGATGTCAACATCACGAGGAGGACATGCATTAGGAGTTGAGTAAGCATGAATGAGTTTAATGTCATTAGGTTCATTTCCAAAAGCACAACTTGACACATCTATTAAGGAATTTAATGACATCCAAAGCTTGTTAAAACACATATTCATGATGCAATAATGTGATAAATGAAAATTTGATTCTAAGCAATGCACAAGATGAATGAATTTAAGTTAAATGCAATGAATTGAGTGAAACAAAAGATCTTCAAATTGAAACAAAGAGGTAATAGTAGCAAACAAAAACTCAGAAAATGAACTGTAAATGCCAAAAAATGTAGTGCAAAGTATGCAAAGGGACTGATTCACCCAAGGTGGCGAATGAGTGTAGGTACTAATTTTTTGAAAAATTTCAAAATGTTTGAATTGAATTTTATGCTTTTTCTATTTTTTGATGCAAATTTGAGATGCAAATGTAGAATTTTACTAATTTTCAATTAAATTAAATGCAATAATGCAAGCTAAATGTGCTTTTCACTAATGCAAAATATAAAATCCTAGAATGCAAATTAACCAATGCAAAACCTAATGCAATGTTAAATCTAGGATGTAAATGAACTCCAAATTAGAATAATGATGTCCTAAATGTAGGTTCACGGAAATGGAACCAAGAAAATGGGGGAATGTGTATGAATGTATTTGCACCCACTTTCCAAGAGTCTCCACTCAAGGATAACCCTAGAGAATTCAATGCAAAAGAGAGTGAAATCTAACAATAGGGCTATTGTTGGGATTAAATGATGTCTAATTAGGGGTTCACCACCAAGTGTAAACTTGGAAAAGACAATATACTGGAAAACACAGTGTGAATTAAGATGAATGCAATATAACCTAGAAGATGTTGTAAAACACAATGTGATATGCAAACTAAATCTAAATGACCTAGGAAGGTGACCAAAATTTAGTAAAAATCTATGAGACTAGAAGTGTGCACCTGGAAGATTTAAGAAGAAGAATGGAGGTTTGGATCACTAAAAAATCTATTTTTGAAGTTGATTGGGACTCATATGCCATGCTAGGTGAATCAATCCAGTTTCTGAGAAAATGCCCAGGAGCAGGTTTCAACCAAAATGGTATCCAAATATGTAAAAATATTGATCATGCCTATACAGTAGGACTCATTCACCAATAGTGGCGAAATAGTCCACTTCTTCTTTTCTAAAATTCTGAAGTGGATTCTACACCTCTTGGTCTACTCTACTCTTTTTGATTGATTTTCAAATCCCAAATTGCAAAATAGCACCTGTAGGTCTTCTTCAAGCTTCTCCAAGGCTTGAAACAACTTTGACAACTTTTAGGGGCTTGACAAATTTGTAACCTAGCTCTGTAAATCACACATAAGAGAAGGGACAAATGTTGTGGGGGTTAGTGAATAGGGGTTTTCTTTGGTCAAACCCCTTGTTGGTAATTAAACCTTGAAATAGAATAAAGTATGAAAATAGAATGATGAATGAACAAAAGACAATGTTGCAACTCACTAAAACCTTACAATAAAAGGTTGCAAGCATGTAAGTGATGGCTCCAATGGATGTGATTCTTGAATCTTGCTTGATGTTGATAGATCTTGAATGAAGCTCTTGGGTATGTGCAGGATCATCATGGAAAAAATAGGTCCTTAAGTGGTGAAAAATTCAAAAAAATCAGAGTTAGGTAACTTGACGTAAAACTTTGAATAAGTTATCTATATTATTTCAAAAATATGTAAGAATAGAATCTGTAGCAAATTGAATATAGTTTCTAATCTACTAGGTTTATTTTTTATTTTTAAATCTATTCGGTGAAAATTTGAAATTTCAATGCGGTAGCACTTAAATCTCAGGGAAAAAATAAGAAGTACGTGTCTTTCTGACCATCCTAGAAACACAATAAAATGATAATATTTTTTTATACTTGATTTTAGATATAATTAGAGGACTCATGTCCCAATGTGATTCATATTTTTTTGTAATTTTTTTCAAGTAAATAATTAATTATGAATTTTTTATTACAACTTTTAAAAAATATAAAAACCTGTATGTCTGACCACCTTAACTTGGTTAAAACTTCATGAAATTCACCTTTTTTTTAATCCTATATTATGCGAAGCATAGAATGTGACACATGTTTCAGATTGAAAAAATGTGATACCGTTTGAAAGCTATAGATGTTTTTCAATCAGCCTATCAATTAGGACTTTAGTCATAATTCAAATACAAAATGAATAATAATTATTTATTAAATTCAAAGTAAAGGATAATTTATACTGGTGGAAAGATGAGAATCTCTTTTAAAAACCCTTTTCATTTCATCAATTATGGGTAAAATAAAGTCGTCATCCATATACCCTACACATACCCATCATATCGCCACTTTTTGGCCCATCATGATCTTGCAAAAACTCTCTTTTTTGAATCAGAAAACCCTACACCACAATTGTTAGCTCTAAAACAACATGATGCAAGCAATATTTGACATGGTGGATGAAAATTGAAGAATTATCTATAATGCATGATAATCTACCCTTGAAATTCCTTGAATGCTCTTGTGAATTCTCAAATGTTGTTGCAAACTCTTGAATGTAAGTAAAATTTTCTAGGTGTTAAATATGAGTGGAAGAACCTTGTATTTATACTTAATTATGCAAGAATTCCTAAAATTACAACACTACAAGCTAACATCAGATCTAGGAGAATAAAATCCCAACAAAAATTTGATTTAAATTTGAATCTTGGTCACATGGGACTCATTTTCCCAAGGTGGCAAATGTGTCTCATCAAACATAATGTATGGGACCAAAAATGAAAAGCACTTAGAAATGTGTGAAACCTACATCAGGGCCAAAAAGACCTAGGTGGGACTCATTCACCCAAGGTGGAAAATGAGTCCCAAACACTAAATATGGGCCACACAAGCCAGAAACACCTAAATTATGACCAATTACTAATTGATGTCAGGATTATCTTAAAAAAGATGTGATAAATGAGGCTTGTGGATGTAAAATGGGGCCAATTAAAGCATAAGAAAGCTCAATTATTAATGACAAGCCTAGAAAAGTGTGAAAGTGTGTTACAACACTTTACAACACTCCAAATAAGGCAAGATTACTCTTGATTTTGATTAAAAATAGGTTTATTATCTTTAATTATTTGATAAAACCCTAGGAAAGTGTGAAAGTGTGTTACAACACTTCACAACACTTTTTCAAGGTACCATTAAAATCCATTAATTCATAATGGACCAAGAATTAATGTGAATGTGTCAACCCATTACAACACTAAATCAAGGCATCACTAAGCCAAAATCACAAGGAGAGCCCAAACAAGTTAGAAACAGTAGAAGGGTTAATTTTTTTGTGACTCCACCTTCGTCACCAATGGGAGAGGTATCAGGAGAAGAAAAAATATGATTATCATGATTATTGATGCATGCATCCTCTTTTGTCAAAGCTTTAGTGGATGATCTAGGAGAGATGAAGTCATCAAGGGCTTCATCTAACATTGCAAAGTCATCACCACTAAAGGGTTTGAATGATATGTTTTCTCTAAGATTAACCATTTTTTTGTTTGTTTCTTATGTTTTTAGTTTTTAGTTTTTCATTTTTTAATGATTTCTAAATGTAATCTAATCTAAGTGATTTGGGAACTAATGCTGAAAATGAAAAGTGCAAGAATCTAATTCTATCCACAATTGCCATGAATGTAAATTTTGCTACTTCTAATGATTTGAATGTAACAAAAAGTAGTCAAACTGAAACATAAAAGAAATAACAACAAAAAAAAGCTTAAAAACAATAAATTTAACTATGTAAAATGTTTTTCAAAATATGCAAAGTGATTGATTCACCAAAGGTGGTGAATAAGTCCCAATAGGGATTTTTCAAAAAAATTCTAAATTTTTTAGTTGATTTTTGTGTTTTCTATGCTGTATGATCTAGATCTAAGATGAAAATGTAGATTATGAATTTTTTTTAAAGAAATTAGATGAAAAAATGCAAGCTATATGAGCTTTCATTAATGCAAAAAATTTAAACCCTAGAATGCAAATTAACCAATGCAAACCCTAGTGCAAAGTTAATGCAAGCTAAATCTAGGATAATGATGGACTCCAAATAAAAAAGAAGGTACTCTAAATGCTTGTTAACCAAAATTATTAGTTAATAATGGATTTTTTATGGTTTAAGACATAGAACATCACTTTTCTCCAACTAACATTTAAGGATCCCCTAGAGATCTCAACCTAATGAAGAATGAAGGAGGAGACATGATAGTAGGGTATCTTAGGATATGATTTCAAATTACAAGAGGGGTTCACCAACAAGTTTAGACTTGGAAAGACAATGCAATGAAGAATGAAATGCAAAACCCTAGTTTGATGCAATGCTTCAGTGAATGACCTAGGAATGACCATGAAACAAAATAGAAAGCTACAAAAATGAAAGTGTGCACCTAGAATTTGGAGAGATATGGAATGGATCTCTAAAATCATTAAATTGTTGCTTTTTATGCCTAGTGGGACTCATTCACCATTTTGGGTGAATCAATCCCAGATTAGGGTTTCTGTAAAGGAATAGGTTTCTCAGAAAATGGTATCTGAAACTACAAAAATCTCAAAATTGACCCAAAATGGGACCCATTCACCAATCTTGGTGAATGAGTCCACTTAGGGTTTTCTAAAACTTGAAGGTATGAATCTGGTCTTTAATGTTTGCTCTTCCTATTCCTCTTGATTTTTGAATCTTAAACTACCAATTTTGGGCCTGTAGGTGACATTTTTATGAAGATGATGACCTAGAAAATGGGGAGACAACTCCAACAAAATTATAACCTATTTTTCAATGATATTCAAGTCTTCAAAGCACCTAGATCTACAATCACACAATGAAAGAGTGAGAAAATGTTGATTGTTAGGGAATAGGGGTTTGCCTTGGTCAAACCTCTTTTAGGTAATTAAACCAAATGATGAAATAAGACAATGAATCATCAACATGAAGTAATGAAATTAGAACCTTTCCATGATGATGGATCTTGAATTTCTACAACAATTGATGAAGAATCTGCCCTTGAATGCCTTATAAATGATCTTGAAAGCTATCTTGATGTCCTTGTGAAGAATTGAAATGCTTAACTCTTGAGTGTTTGACTTGATGACATGAATGTATGATGTAGCTTATTATGAAATGAGGATTTGAAAGATCAAGTAACTTATATAGGAAATCACTCACATGACCATTAATTTGATCCCTAAGGCCGACATTGAAGAAATTTGAACTTAAAACCCAAATTTCCCTGCTCAAACATAAAAAAATAGCTCAAATGGGACACATTCGCCATCCTGGGTGAATGAGTCCCACCTAGATGAGACTTATTCACCCAAAGTGGCGAATGGGTCCCACAGTGGCTATTTTTCTAGCTAGGATGTCGAGTAAAGAAATTAAGCTTATATGTTGATTTTGTTAGGTTTTGATTAAATTATTTATTGGGATGCACAATATGGGGTCATAGGGGCCTATTAATCATGATATAAAGGTCATAAATGCAATAGGTCCCAAAATCCACTATGAAAGTGTAGATAAATACACTTTACAACACCAAATTAAGGAAAAATTGGGTCTATTTAACTTAGAAGGTCCCTAAATCCAATATGAATGTGTAAAAAACATCACAACACTAGATTAGGTCCACTTTAGTGTACAAGTCTCCTAGGTTTAATGTGAAAGTGTAAATAGATACATTTTACAATATTAAATTAGGATAGAACTAGGTTAATTTAGCTTTAAAAGGTCCCAAGACCTAATGTGTATGTGTAAAACACCTCAAAACACTAGATCAAGGTGACATTAAGCCCAATTTATCATTAATTATTCCCATATCAAGTGTGAAAATGCAAAGGAATATAATTTTCTACGCCACATTAATTAACTAATTTTTCTCCACAATTAAATGAATTATTTAATTCATTTAGTTGCACATTCACACCAAAAGGAATATTCTAAAATTAAAATTTGAAAATATCACCCCTCCAAAAGGGTATGTATAGGATCATCATGGAAAAAACAAGCGCTTAAGTGGCGAAAAATTCAAAAAAATAAAAGTTAGGCAACTTGAAGTAAAAAATTGAATAAGTTATCTGTATTATTTTAAAAATATGTAAGAATAGAATCTATAGAAAATTGAATTTAGTTTTTAAACTACTAGGTTTATTTTAAAAAGAAAAAAATCTATTTGGTGAAAATTTGAAATTTCAATGCGAGTACTTAAATTTCAGGGAAAAAATAAGTAGGTGTATGTCATACCACCCTAACCATAGAAAAATGATAATATTTTTTTATAAGATTTTAGATATAAGTAGAATAATCATGTCCCGATGTGATGCATATTTTTTGTAATTTTTTTCCAAGTAAATAATTAATTATGAATTTTTTGTTACAACTTTTAAAAAATATAAAAACTCATATGTTTGACCACCTTAACTTGGACAAAGATTTATGAAATTCAATTTTTTTTTAATCCTATAGTATGCAAAGCGTAGAATGTGACACATGTTTTGGATTCAACAAATGTGATACCGTTTGAATGCTATAGATGTTTTTCAATCAACCTATCAATAAGGACTTTAGTCATAATTCAAATAGAAAATGAATAATAATTATTTATTAAATTCAAAGTAAAGCATAATTTATATTGGTGGAAAGTTGAGAATCTCCTTTAGAAACCCTTTTTATTACATCAATTTTGGGTAAAAAAAAGTCATTAGCCACATACCCTACACATACCCATCATATCACCACTTTTTCACCCATCATGATCCTGCACATACCCAAAATATCTAAAAATATCTTCCTAAAATTTAGGGAAGAGCTTTAGTTAATTCAACCTTTCTTCTTCATGCATGTCTCCTTACTCCTTAATTCACTCTTAGCCAGTGATCTCATCTTTAAATCTCAATCACTGATCAATATCCTGAAATCTATAAAATAAGTCTTAATCCTTCATTAATGATCCCTCCTCAATGTTTTGAGTTGTTTTAAAGAAAAAATAGGGTTTATCAAAATGAATTTATCAAGATGGTGAGCTACTAATTTTTTTCTATAAAACATATAATTATTTATATGATATGATGCAAATAGCAATCAAAATACACTCCTAACTATTATAATAACAATGAGGGAAGTTTCTAGAGGATGAAACAGTGTGTACCTTGCTAAAAGAAGTGTTGTTTTGAGTTCACTAAGGACTCATTCGCCCAAAGTGATGAATGGGTCCTTGTTAGGGTTTCTAAAAGCTGAGTTGGGTTTTGTTCTTGAATGTTTTCACTTCTAGGTCCTTAGTGCTCAACTCCCAAAAGTTTGAAACAATTTTTTTAGCTTTGTTTTCATGTTCTTGCAATGTCGATGACAACTTTTGTTCCAATCTTTTTCTGCACTTGATTTTCAACCTAAAACCTGCAATCACATATCAAAGGAGAATAAAAACTTGTTGATTGTTATAAAATAGGGGTTTACCTTGGTCAAACCACATTTATGTAATTAAACCTTATGATGAAACAATGAAACATCAACATAAAACATGAAACATGAATAATGATACCTTGGATGATGTATTGGAATGTAAATATGAAAAATAGCATTAAGTCGCCATGAAGAATGTAGATCTTGATCTTGAATTGGATGTGAAACAATTTTTAAGTTGGATCTTCAATGCTACATCAACACACACTAGCTCAAAAACATGTTTGATGGACTATGCCTTTTACATGATAATATGACCTTGAATTGCTACAATAAAGCTTCAATAATATTCCCTTGAATTTGCTTGAAATTCTCTATAATTCTCTTGTGAAAGTGTTGTTGATTGCTTTAGGATTGCTTAAATTTTCCTCTCTAGGATGAAACTATGTGAATTAACCTTATATTCATACTAAATCTAAGGATTAACCCCAAAATTCAAATAATCCAAGCTGACATCAAATCTAGTATTCAAAATCATTAAATTTCCACCACAAATAAGTTCAAACAGGGGTGTCCTAGGTAAGGAGAATCCATTAACCCAAAGTGGTGAATGGGTCCTAACACAGTTTTCTACGACCAAGCTTTTAGGAACTGAAATAACATTAAAAACCCACCTCAAATATGCTAAAAACAAGGGTGTCCTAGGTAAGGAGGGCCCATTCAGCCAAAGTGGTAAATGGGTTCTAGCACAATTTTATAGGACTCCAACTTTGTCAGTTTAAATGTTATGCAATATCATTAATGTGTGTCACAGAGATCTATCAAACCTATTGTAGGATAAGAAAAACCATTATACATCTTGATCCATGCTTTTAATTTATCATATGTATCTTGATAAAGCTCATGCATGAATAGGAATTCTTTGGTGATCACATTCTCTCCATAGATGGTATTAATTAATATCTCATTAGTGGGCTATCAATGATTCAGCCAGCTATGTAAAGAGGACCATTAGGTCCATGTTTAAGTATGTCATTTTGTGAGAAATCAATATCAAGAGGCATTTTAGTTTGGCCCTTATGAGGTCTAGCTTTGATAAAGTTGATCAAGGCATGTATATTATTATTCTCTTGTTTGTTTAAGTTCTCATTTAGGAAAAACTAAGGCTATTGAAAATTTGTGTTCTGTTTCATGTTTTAAGCACTTAGATTTTGTAAAGTAGGAATCATACTAATGTCCATCCTTTTAGTAAGGATAAAGTCTTGTAAGTTTTCTATGTTTTCATCTAATTTTTTTATGTCTTCTTGTGAGATATGGACATCATGCACATCAATGGAACTCATGGGAAATGAAGTATGCAAACTATGAGCCATAGAGGGTTGATTATCAACACTATCAGAAAGGGAGCTAGAAAACCCAAGATCCATGACAAGTGAGATATCGCAGAATGACATGAGCCTTGAACTACGTCTTACAATAGTATTGCTAATAGGACACCAAGTTGTAAAGATCATACAAGTTTTATAAACTTAGTGTGAAAATGTAAAATGGAAAGGGGAAATGCAATGAACTAGAATGAAATGAAATTTTTAAATTCTAAACAATGCAATAAACTAAAAATGAAATGTTGTAAATGCAATTTTGAATTTTGAAAATGCACTAAATGAAGTAAATTAAGATAGATTCAACGAATTTAATGAAACAACAACTTAGAAAATTGAAACAAAAATGTAATGATAGTAAACAGAAGCATGAAACAAAGATTTCAGATTACAAAAAATGCAAATCAACACTTGACTAGGGAATCCTTTTCTCCTTGGAGAAAATGGGTCTTGGATGAGAATTTTTGAAATGGTTTTTACTATTTTTTAAGCTTTTTTTCAAGGAGTTTCAGATTCCAGAAAATGCAATTTAGATTTGATCAAGAACTCATTTAGTACCTGAGGTAAATGGGTCCTAGATTGGGGTTTTTGAAATGATTTTTGATTGATTTTTAAGCTTTTTTCAATGTGTTTTAGTTTCAGGTTTGTGATTGTAACTTTTACTTTCAATTTTTTGGAAATGTACTATGAAATGCAAGTTGAAAAGGTAATAAAATGATGAATGCAAAGACCTAGTTTGAAATGCAATTTTTTTAAAATTTTAATATACAAATTTATGTGATCTAAATGATATGAAAAATGGCTTATTTGTTTTTGTATTTTTCAAATTTAAAACAATGCAAAACAATAAAATTCTAAAACCCTAGATGAGATGCAAGTTTGAATGCAAATTAAGACACCCTAAATGAGATCCAATTCAATGCAAATGAATACAAGATCTAACCTAGGATGAGAAGAAAGGCTCCAATATTAGAAAATTACAATATTCAATAAGTCAAGTTCACCATTATATTTTGAAGAAAAAATAGGGTTTATAAAAATGATTTTTTCAAGATGAACTCCAATGTTTGCTATAAAACATACACTTATGTATATGATATTGTGCAAATAACAATTATAAAACACTTCTAGTTGTTATAAGAATAATGAAGGAATTTTTAAGAGGCTGAAACAATGTGTACCATGCTAAAAAAGTGTTGTTTTGAGGTCATTGAGGATTCATTCGTCCAAAGTGATGAATGGATCCCTGTTAGGGTTTCTGAAAACTAACCTCTAGGTTTTTTTCTTCAATGTTTGCACTTCCAGGTCCTCAGTGCTCAATTCCCAAAAGTCTGAAACAAATTTTGAAGCTTTGTTTTGGTGTTCTTGCAATGTAGACGACAACTATACAACTTGACAATTTTGAAAAAAATTGTTCCAATATTGTTCTCCACTTGAATTTTAACCTAAAACCTACAATCACATATCAAAGGAGAAGAAAAAATATCTGGTTGTTAGAGAATAGGGTTTTTCCTTAGTGAAACCCCATTTAGGTAATTAAACCATATGATGAAACAATGAAACATGAACAATGATACCTTGGATGATGTCTTGGAATATAAATATGAAAAATAGCATGAAGTGGCCATGAAGAATGTAGATCTTGATCTTGAATTGGATGTGAAATGATGCTTAACTTGGATCTTCAATGCTACATCAAAAATCACTAGCTCAACAACATGCTTGATGCACTATGCCTTTGACATGATAATACGACCTTGAATTGCTGCAATAAAGCTTCAATAATTTTCCCTTGAATTCCTTTGAAATGCTCTATAACATTTTTGTGAAAGTGCTCTTGATTTCTTTAGGATTTCTTAGATTTTCCTCTCTAGGATGAAATTATGTGAATTAACCTTATATTTATACTAAATCTAAGGATTAACACTGAAATTCAAATGATCTAAGATGACATCAGATCTAGGATTCAAAATCATTAAAATCACACCACAAATAAGTTAAAAAATAGGTGTCCAAGGTAAGAAGGACCCACTCGCCCAAAGTGGCGAATGGGTCCTAGAACAATTTTCTAGGACTAGGCTTCAGGGTGGTGAAATAACATTAAAAACCCACCTCAAATATGCTAAACAAAAAAGGTGTCCTAGGTAAGGAGGACCCATTCACCCAAAGTGGCGAATGATTCCTAGCAAAATTTTCTAAGACTCCAACTTTTCCAATTTAAATGTTATGAAATATCATTAATGGGTGTTGGGATAGATCCTTCAAAAAATGTAATTAATAAGGTGTGGATTTGAATTAATGGGCTAATTATGCTCAATTAGCCTCAATTAATTAATAAATCCCTAGATTAGTGTGAAATTGTAAGAGAACACTTTACAATGGCCTAAATAAGGCACAACTAAGTCCATTTTGTCATTAATTCTTAATTCCTAGACTAAGTGTGAAAAAGGGTTACTTTTTTTTTACGCTACATGAGCAAATTTTGGTAATTCTCTCCAATTGACCTTAAATCACCAATATTTTTAAGCTTTTGCACATTTGGGTTTACTTAAGGATGAACAATCCCACATATAAAAGCCTAATTCAATAATGGAGTGAGCACTTGCACTTTTGAGTAAGGAAAAAATAGGGTTTGATTTAGTTAATTCTCTCTTTGCTTGTTTATTTCATTTGATTATATTTTTTCATTTCATTAGTAATGAATTTAATTTAGTCAATTGGGTTTTGGTTTCTGATTGAATCTAACTCTTATGTGAAATGAGATAGTGATTAAAATTTGAGGATATTAAAGGTTTTTATTGTAAAAATAAAGTAAAATTGAGGCATTATGTAGAGGAATATTGTAAATAGAGAACCAACTTTAAGGTAATTATAAAGGGATTTAATAGATGAATCACTAAATAAGAGGTATTCTTCATCATATCCAAGGTCATGATCCCTACATGAAGTGTGGGTTGATTGACTAAGGTGTTGTAAATATCATTAGTAGAATAGAAAAAATGTTTGGGATTATGTGAAATGTGTAGAGCTAGGTGAATGTTATTGAAGAAGATAGAAGAAGAGGTCATAATTCTATATATGATGAAACTAGTAAAGAAATTAAAGAAAGAGGAGCTATGAGCTAGAGAATGTATCATTTTTTAAACCAATCATGTAAATCTTGGAATATGAAGGTATAGATTATTTAAAGATGTTGAAATCTATTTCTAAAAATTGTAAGTCACCTATGATTGATATCGATAGTTATTCTAATAATTTTAATTTGGATATAAACCAAAATTTTTGGTGTTGTTCTATGGACTTCTCTTGCACTCTTAAGATCTTTCACCTAAAAGGAGAGAGATAGAACCCCAAAATTGAAGTGGTTCACTCAAATAAATGATTATATGATGTAATTAAGACTAAATACAATGATGTAGATGTAACTAAATGATGTAACTGACTGATTATTAATGCAAAACTAATGTAATATGCAATATTTGAAAACACAGTGAGGTTTACAAAAAGCTTAAAAAGATGAACAAAAATGCAAATGAAACTAAATAGAACATTGTACTTTAGAATGTGTGCACCTGCAAAGCTGAAGGTGACAGGAAAACACTCCGAAACCCTGGTAAATTTGAATTTTTTGTTGACTGGGACTCATTCGCCACCTTGGGCGAATCAGTCCTAAGAAAGGGTTTTTTGCCCATAAATTGGTTTCCACTCACTGGGTATCAAGATTTTCATTTAACTCTGAAAGTCACTTCATGAGGGAATCATTCACCATCCACAGTGAATAAGTCCACTTTCAATTTTTTGCAAATTCAGATCTCTGTTCTACACCTTGTCACCTATACAGTCCCTTTTAACAGGAATCTAAATTGGGATCTTGGAAAATTCCTACAAAATAGCTTAAAACTTGTTGTCTAATGGGGGTTTTTCCTTGTTCAAACCCCTATTTGGTTAATCAAACCGTAAATGGACAAGAATCTACATAAAATCCTAGCATTAAGTGTGTTAAACACTAGGAAAGTTTGAAGTATAATAAAAGCCTATTCTATTGTGCTAGAATAAGATGTGCAAATGTGATTTGAATGATGCAAGAATTCAAACCTAGAAACCCTACAACATATCAAATGGATGTAAATGACATGCAAAAGAGGTGTTAATGAAATGCAAACCTTAATCTGAAGATAGAAAGAAAATGGAAGATGGAATCACTTTGAAAAAAATTCTTTAGGTGTGATTTGATGGCTAGTTGCATCTCCACAACCTATATTTCTCCATGATTCACCATAGGCAACCATCATCAACTCTATGCAATGTTGAAACTTGAATGAAGAGTGAGCTTCAAGAGGTCTGCAAAAAACCCTAGTTTTCTGCCCTAAAACTTCAACTTTGCTAGACTTGACTTTAGAATTTTCTTTGTAAAAATGACTAAGAGATGTGAAAAATGACTTAAAATGAGTATTTATAACCATAAACACCTAATTTTTCTATTATTTAGACCTTAAAGGCCAACATCCATAGAAAAATTAAGTTGAATTAATTGAATTCCCACTTAAAATTGAAAATTCCCTCAAAAGGGTCTCATTTGCCACCCTTGGCGAATGGGTTCCACTAGTGGTTTTTGGAGGTTGGTTTTTAGGATATGGATGAATTAGATGTTGTTTGTTGGGATTTAAGTGATTTCTCAAGTGAAATGGGCCTCTAGATAAAAAATAATGGGTCTTAGGGGCCTATAAATGTTGTTTTGAAGGATAAATAATGCAGGGCTACTCAAAAGTGGGTCCAATTAAGCATGAAATTGTTTCTTTTCTCAAGAGTGTCCAATTTTCTATTCCACATTTAGCCCCTAATTTAGTTCCCATATGACTCTACGTGCATATATAAGCTAAAGGACTGTCAACAGTGCACTTAATTGCATAAAAGGATACTCATTCAAAAGATGGGAGAATGAAGCCCCCAATGTAGTTATCTACAAAACCACAACATTAACCACATCCTGCAACACAAATTCATTAATTTTTGAAAAATATTTTTATCGAACTCCTAGGAATCCAATTCAAGGGTAGATGAATTCCCTCGATTCCACTTGCTTTATGGAGGTGGAATCAAGGTAGCAATCTAGCCACGTCAAATACAAAACATCATACCATAGGGAATTTCCAAGTACCATGTCATGTAACGATAGATGATTGATGATGTCAGGTGTAGAATCACAATTCCAACGCATCAAATGGTGTAAAAAATAGAGTACCCTACCTCCTATTATGTTGTTTTGAAGAAAAGATGCATTATTAACTCTTAAGATAAAATAACCCTAATTTAATGCATAAGAGTAAAAGTGATGAAAATAGGTTAAAAGAGGTAGAAGAAAGTAATTTTTTACTTACTATTGTGTTTTACCTTCATGTAGCTTGAGAGTGACGAGTGAGATGCAAAGATGACAAGTAGATGGGATTATACGCCTTCGTGGCTGGATGAGCTTCGAGAGCAAGTAGCGTGTGGCGAGTTGTACCATGAGGTGAGTCGATTATGCAAATTTCACTTAGTGATTTTGTAATTTTTAAATGATTTTTAATGCATTTATAGGGTAATTTAGGATCTTGGAAAAAAGTTCACAAAGTGTCCCCTTTTTTCGCAAAGTTTCCCTTTTGTTCGTAAAGTATCCCGTTTCTTTGCAAAGTGTCCCAAAAGGGCTCTAAAGTGTCTAGGGCCTTTAGGAAAGCACACTAGATAAAATTTAGCACACTTATGATGAATAATGTAAAAATTGAAGATATTAGATAAATTTTTAGATCATATTGTTATGATTTTGATAAGTTCTAGCCCGGTGGTGACAGTGGCTAGGAGGGAGACATATTAGTTTTCTTAGATATTTAGCCTAAGCACTATCAGTAGTAAAGATAAAGCATTTATAGGAAATAGGAATCTATTGGGAATATCTGATGCCACCTATGAGATACCATGACACCATGTTGATGGCCTTATTCAAGCTCTAGGACACTGATACTTGTACATTTCATCTTTCGATCGGGGAGATGACCATCACCCTAGAGGATGTACATTGTATTCTCTGAGTTCCTATTTGGGGAGAGTGGGTATATTTTTGAAGGGATCGGTCGCTCCACGAGAAGAAGATGGACATGTAGTACTTCTTGGGTGGAACTGTTCATGATGAGTGTGTGAGAGTGTGAATCAAGCTTCCCATGTGACTATATTTGTGAGCCCTCATTGTGAGACGGATTATGATGCATATAGTGGCTTGTTCTCAATCCTAATGGACAAGTGGCACACTTGGATGGAGGATTGGTACACTTGATTCGAGGGATGCATGGGCATAGAACAATCTATGCTTGGGGACAATACATCCTAGCACATCTTTATTATGATCTTGGTCGA
Organism: Sequoia sempervirens; assembly: GCA_007258455.2. Taxonomy (NCBI): domain Eukaryota; kingdom Viridiplantae; phylum Streptophyta; class Pinopsida; order Cupressales; family Cupressaceae; genus Sequoia; species Sequoia sempervirens. The sequence continues at coordinate 180,951 of VDFB02329887.1, forward strand.
TTTGTGTTTCGAGAGATCGACAGTATGGTGCACTACACAATTCTATAGGTGTGGTGCCTTGAGCATATTATATGCACCAGGCCTATTGGGTTCCCATGTGCTATAGCTGTAGGATATCCACGAGCCTTTGAATATCCTCTACGATGTTTTTGGTAGTATGAAGATCTATAGTTTTGGAGGGTGATATTTGACCACCTAGATGAGGAAAAGATCCTATGAAGACCTTATCTACTCACACTACAATGGCCAGATCCCATAGGGTAGCTAGGGAGGATGCAAATGGATAGGTTTTTAGCTTGAAAGCATGACTATGTTGTACGACCTTTCTATTATGGATGAGTCATGCAAAGTTTGGGCAGGTGAAGACACCCCTAAGGGCATGCCCCTTCATTAGGTGATCAGTGTGGAGTTCCTAGAGGCCAGGTGATACTGTTTGGCTCACTATAGATCATGTTCATGAGAGTGATGCTGATGCTTTTGATCATGATCAGCCACCAGTCACCGACACTATTGATTTTGGCAACACAGATGAGCACAAGGAGTGGTGGTCAGGGACATGACCAGCTCCTATATTTCCCATGGATTTCCCTATAGGTGATGCAGGACCAACACCAGATGAGGGAGATGAGCTAGAAGACAGGGTCGAGGATGTATGATACAAGCCAATAGATATATTTACTGATGTTATTGATGATGAGTACGATTCAGAGGCCGATCCTGACTATGAGGAATAGGATGGAGGAGAGTAGGATGAGGATGATTATTACGAGGAGGAGCCACCCTTGAACAAGGGTGATGAGGTAGCAATCGAGGATCAGCACGAGCATGGAGAGGCTTCTCACACTCATAGGAGGGTATGTGTAGGATCATCATAGAAAAAATAGGCCCTTAAGTGGCAAAAAATTTAGAAAAATTAGAGTTAGGAAACTTGACGTAAAAATTTGAATAAGTTATCTATATTATTTCAAAATATGTAAGAATAAAATATGTAGCAAATTGAATGTAGCTTCTAAACTACTAGATTTATTTTCTTAAAGAAAATTCTATTTGGTGAAAATTCGAAATTTCAATGCAGTAGTACTTAAATTTTAGAGAAAAAATAAGAAGTAGGTGTTTGTCTAACCACCCTAACCACAATAAAATGATAATAATTTTTATAATATTTTAGATGTAAGTAGAGGACTCATGTCTGGATGTGATGCATATTTTTTTGTAATTTTTTCCCAAGTAAATAACTAATTATGAATTTTTTATTACAAATTTTAAAAAATATAAAAATTCGTATGTCTGACCACCTAAACTTGGTCAAAAAATCATGAAATTCAATTTTTTATTTTTTAATTCTATAGTATGCGAAGCATAGAATGTGACACATGTTTCAGATTCAAAAAATGTGATACCATTTGAAAGCTATAGATATTTTTCAATCAACATATTAATTAGGACTTTAGTCATAATTCAAATAGAAAATAAACAATAATTATTTATTAAATTCAAAGTAAAGAATAATTTATATTGGTGGAAAGCTGAGAATCTCCTTTAAAAACCCTTTTTGTTTCATCAATTTTGGCTAAGAAAAGGTCGCCAGCCACATACCCTATACATACCCATCATATCGCCACTTTCTGGCCCATCATGATCCTCCACATACCTAGGACTAGATCATGTGTATTAGCTACAACAGACATCAATGCCCACAGTTAGAGAGAGGCTAGCATGTCGTCCATGCCCCGCAGAGAGGATGAGGTTGATATTCCTACTAACTAGAGACATAGGTGATGACATTTGATTTTATGCATGTACTTTGAGTGTTTGATACTTTATATATATATCATGATGATGTTTACTGATTGTGTACCTTTTCTATCTTGTAGGAGCGATGAGAGACTAGTGAGAGTTCTATCATTAGGCTACTGTGGAGATAGTTCCTACATCCATCGACGAGGAGGAGGTGGATCCTAACTACGTGCAACCATCGATCGTGGAGGAGAAGCCAGAGTCACTTAGAACTTTTGTGAGGCTATGGGTAGCATACGAGAGCATGAGGAGACGACTCTGTCGAGCTAAGAGTGTAGGAAAGTCATTGTAGACCTCAATAGAGGTTGAGAGACTGCATGCAAAGCTAGCATAGGTACGAGCAGAGAGGGATCAAATAGCAGAGGATCAACTTGTGGCTCTTGGTCGAGTACAGGGTTTGCAATATTCACTCAAAGTTGGTGGATCCTGATCACGATCACACACGACCATCTCACAAACCTGAGGGGTCTAACTGTCACAAACCTTTGTGATTTTGTATATGATATTGAGATGTACATAATTTTTTTGATATATATATATACATGCACATTTAACATTGTAATTTATCTTAATTTGTTTGAATGTTAAATGGAAATGTGATTAATTAAATAAATTATGGTTTTCATTCCTCGAGGTCATAGGTTCGACTTTGCATTGTAGTGGGAAAAGGAAAGGTTCAGTTATATTGTGTGCTAGTTCTTGCTCTCCTGACCTATGATATAGGAATGGAATCTTCCCCTAACCTCCTTGAGGTTAGATTATTATTTTTTTCCATATTTTTCTTTAAGTATTTTTTGTTCTGTTGTTTTGTAATTTCACATTCTAGTGAATTACTTGGACATTAATAAAGTTCACACAAATGACAATGATGGATTCAAAGTGACAATGGTAGCCTAATGGCTATATTGCAGACAATGACAGATTTGACCTACCTCATGGCAAAAATTCTCAATGAAACCAGAACTATGAACATCGGGGTCCCATGGGTGATCAAAAAAGGTATCATGCAAACAGAGCACATAGAAGATGATACTAGTTTTCTTGAACTAACTAGGTGGCAGTTCAACCCCATAGGGTTTTGAACAAAAATGGCCAATCGATTATAAATATCTATGAAGGGGATACCTTGTATAATAGGGATTTTCAGAGAAAACCCTACAAGAAAAATGGTTTTTTGTAACGGTCATATCTGGAAGTAGAGGGAGATCTCAAGTTGTTTAGAACATAGATTCAAAAGCAGTACAAGCCAAAGGTGAAGGGAACCTAGAATAGGAAAATAAGGATTCAAAAGAGATACAAAATAAAAACCCAGTAGTTCAAAATACTGGGGTAATTTTAACTGCGTAGGGAAGAACAAACTCTAACCTACAAGGGAAAATGAAAGGAGAAAAATCTCTGCTCTCTATGAGCACAGGGAAGTAGCATGGATCTTGCGCAAATATTCTAGACCATCAAGGTGCTCCCTTCAATCCAAATGCACTTAGCAGACCCCTTGAGCAAAAGATTAAAGAAGATGCTCAAGCCTAGACTAAGCAAGTAGTTTAAAAAAGAAAAACTGAAAGAATAAAAACAAGAAGGGATCAAGAAACAAAGGAACGCTTAGGAAAGTTTTGAAGTGTAAGGAGTCAAAGAAAGTAGAGAATGCATAAGATAACACAATCAATCAGCAAGAGGGAAAAACCCCTTTTTCAGGAGATCATGATGCTATCAAAATCACCTTCCCAAAAAGTTTGGTACAACCTCAAATCCAAGATATAAGGGATAAATCCCTAATCTATAAGTTCTGGAACTTGAATTTTCCTTTAGCTCAATTTAAAGATTTGATTTATGAATATTGGGAAGGGTTAAAACAAGTTTTTTATTTGGATTCTAAAAAGGAAATATTCGTAGTCATTTTTGATAGCAAAACTCATAAAGGGGAAAATTTAAGAGTAAAATCATAGGTTTTTCAAGGGTTAGGATTGTGTATGCAAGCTTGGATTCCAAATTTCAAACTAGAAGAATCCTCCTTTAGATTTTTTTCCTTCTGGTTCCAAATGCTAGGTTTACCACTTTAATATAGGGAACTAAACTTGGTTGAGTCAATAGCTAATCATGTGGGAATTTTCCTTATGCATGACGAGGCTTTTTATAAAAACCCTTCAAAACCCATTAGAACTTGTGCCCTCATAGATATGGCCAAGGAACTTCCACAGTATATTCAACTAACCTCAAAGTTTGGCACATGACACTAACAAATTTTCTTTGAATCCCCTGAAACTACATGTTACAATTGTCACACCATAGGTCACTCTCCTTCTCAGTGCACATTAGGATCTCTCTCATCAGATACTAATCATATAGTAAATTATAAAAGTGATGTGCTTCCACAAATCCTGATTGATACATCTGTTATGAGACCACATGCTTGTATATAGAGAGAGAATAGTAGTCAGGGAATGTCATATGAAGAGATTAATAATGGTAAAAAGTGCATACTCAAGAGAAAAAGGGAAGAAAATGTTTCATAATTGGGACTTTTTACAAGCTCAAGAGCAAATAAAAAATTAGCAGTTCAGTTTAAGGTGCCAAAAAACATATGGAGGTTAATACTAACTTTTTCTACCCCATCACTTAACTTATACACCCCTGAGGAAAAGTTAAGCTCATAACTTCAACTAATAGAAATAGTGAAGAAGTTAATGTTTCAAGGCAAGAGGGATTATCTAGCTACCTGATCATTAAAAGATAATATGCAACAAGGGCAGTTAATTACTCAGGAGTTGACATATTTTGAGGGGGAAGACCAATGGCTTCCAATAAGTTCAAAAAAGAGGATAACTGATATTGAACTAGATTATTTGGAAGACAAGATGTTGTTTTCAATTAGTTCAGATCTATTTGATGAAATTATAGTAGAAGAATAATTTTGGGAAAGTAACACTCAGTTAGATCTCTAGGGTGTAGAAAGCTTTCTGGGTTTACATCGACAACAAAATGAAATGAGAGGGAAAGAGGCCTCTGTAGAGTTTCTCAAAAATTGGTATCTTTTAGAACTAGAACGCCAAGTGTCTCAGATAGAAACACAAAAGGATAATTAGCTAGAAATAAAAGGAATGTCATTGGAGCTGGTAGAGTGTAACAAATCCTCTACATTATCACAATCCCCATATCAAACTTCAGTGAAGAAATTGCCTAGGAAGAGAGGTAGGAAATCAAAACTCACCAAAATGAAGGAACAAATAGAGGGAGGAGTACAAAAAATGATTTTTGAATCAATGTCAAATAAGAGACTAAGGAGAGCATGCTGCTCTCCTTGAGCACAATGAGGATCTCTTCATGGAATGTCAGGGGCATTAATGCCCCTCACAAATGTGCTCGCATCAAGCAACTAATAGATGCTTGTGGATAAATCATGTTTCTTTTATAGGAAACAAAGACCTCAGTCAATGTGTATGAATCCTCAATTAAAAAATGGGAAAGATGGGAATCCACACATTCACCAGCCAATGGGGTATCAGGAGGCCTAGTCATTTTGTGGAATCCAAAGTTGGTAACTTTTAAACCACATAAAAATGAGAATTATTGGCAAATTCTTGAGGTGAAAAAGTTTGAATTGCACTTTCAGCTTATAAATTTCTATGGTCCTACATCTACCCTTGACAAGAAGAATCTATGGGAGGAAATAACAAGGCAAATAGGTTTGATCAATACTCAGAAAATTGTAATAGCAAGGGATTTCAATGCAATAACATCTTTGCAAGAAAAGAGTGGAGGAATAAGTCCATCCCCAAGGGTGATGTCATATTTCAATTTTTTTATAACATCCAATGCTCTTAGGGATATTCAACCAGTCTCAAGAAAATACACCTTGACCAATAGAAGGAAAGGTTTTCTTTAAATAGAGAAATAACTAGATAGGTTTTTGGTGTCTCCTAATTTGTTTTATACCTCGCACAATATAATTTAAAAAAATTTACTATATCCAGGTTCAGACCATTATGCAATTTCTCTAAATATATCAAACATAACTATCCCAAGAGAAAATCTCTCTTTTAAATTTGAAGTTATGTGGCTCAGACATCCCTAGTTTATGGATCTATTGAAATAGTAGTAGGTCAATGATTCATTGGAGCAAGGTACCAAGATGTTTCAGTTTCATAGAAAATTTATTTTTGTGAAGTAGCAAATAAAAATCTGGAACAAGTAAGTTTTTTAAAAATATTTTTCAGCAGAAAAGTCAGTAGTGTTTAAAGAGTTATCAACAGTTCATGAGAGCATAATTTAGAATGGTCTGGATGCAACCCTCTATAACAAACATAAAAGGATATAGGAAGAATTAGAGGAGCTCTGTGCGCAAGAAGAGTTTTATTGGAGACAAAAGTCTCAAGAGCTATGGCTAAAAGAGGGAGATCGTAACACAAAATTTTACCATGCTTTCACATAGATTAAAAAGGAAGTAAAATCAATTCATTCAATTCAATAGATATCCACAAGAAATTGGCTTACAAAGGGGACATTAATAATGAAGCTGTCAAATTTTTCTTAGAACTTCTTTCTACCCCGTCAAGCATAGATGCCAATGCAATTAATGATCAACAAGAATTGTTGAGCACAATTCCACATCTCATCAATAATGAAGAAAATAACTTGCTTATGAGACCTTTCATATTGGAACAACTAAAATTTGTAGTTTTCTCACTCCCACTTGATAAGAATCTAGGACCCGATGGGTTCACGACATTATTCTTTTAAAAATGTTGGGATTTTTTATGTTTTGAGCTTCTTTGGGAACTTGAAGAGTCAAGAAGAACAAGATTCATGTTAAGAAAATTTAATGTCAATAATATTGCAATCTAAGTTCTGAAAGTTAAAGATCCTAAAACATTTGCAGTGTTTAGGCCTATTTCACTATGCAATATAGTTTACAAAATATTTACAAAAGCAATCTATCTTAGAATCCAACCCATCATACCAGGGATTATCTCACAGGAGCAAGGATGCTTTGTCCCTAGAAGGAAGATGTATGAGGGAGAAATTGTTGCACATGAAGTGGTGCACACAATAACAACATCAAAGCTGGCCTCATTTATTGTCAAGTTATACATGATGAAAGCTTATGAAAAGGAAGATTGGAAGTTTGTAAATAAGGTGTTGAATTTTTTTGGATTTTTATCACAATGGTGTAAGTGGATAATGTCATGTTTATCTAGAGCCAAGTTTTTAGTGATCACAAACAGAAGCCCAATATGATTCTTTTCCACTTCAAAAGGGATTAGACAAGGAGATACACTCTCCCCATTTGTTTTCATCATAATGGCAGAAGATTTAAGCAAATTTATCCTTATAAAGCATAATCAACACTTATGGTAAGGAGTGTAGATAGCAAGCTCAAGTATCTCAGTCACACATTATCTCTTCGTGGATGATACTATCCTTTTCAATAAATTAACACTATCATAATCTAAGTAGGTCAAAGAGGTTTTGGAAAAATACTCATCAACATTTGGGCAAAAAATTAATTTAGCTAAGTCCAAGATTTATATATTAAATACTTTGGATGACCTTAAGAAGAAAATAGTGAAGATTTTAGGATTCCAAGAAGCAAAATTTACTTGTACCTACTTAGGGATCCCTTTCTTTAAAGGTTCTAATAGAGCTCATTATTGGGATAAGGTACTTAATAGACTCAAGGCAAGAATTCTAATATGGAAAGCTAGATGGCTATCATTTTCAGGTAGAATTCTTCTAATCAAATCAGTTTTAACATCAATTCCAAACTATTTCCTAGTTGTTCTCAAAGCCCCTGCATTAGTAATTTTTGAAATAGAAAAAATAATAAGATATTTTCTATGGAAAGATAACTTAGATGAGAAAAAAAAAAGTACCTTTGTTATCTCTAGAAGGCCTAGCAAGAGGAAACAAATAAGGGGGGAAGAAGTGCAAAATATTTCATGGAGAAACAAAGCCTTTGGGGCCAAACTAGCATGGAAAATGTATACTAATCTAGAGGCTAAATGGTCTAGAATTATGTAAATCAAGTATTTAGATAATGATAATCCAACAAGAATCTTAATAGTGGAAGACCCCCCAAAAGGATCTGCTATTTGAAATTTTATTCTAAAAAGTAGGAGTCTTATAATGAAGTTTTCATCTTGGGAGGTAAATGATGGGAAAAGTGTAAAGTTTTGGGTAGATTCATGGCATGGAAAACCACCATTGTCACAAAATTCAGAACTACACAAGGTAAGAACAATTCTATCTAAAGCTTGGGGTGAAAATTTGTTAGATTATATGCAATCATTGGGTTCTCTAAATGGGAAAGTAGTGTGGAAAAAACCTTCAAGCAATCTTATTTCTCCACAAAAGTTGGATTTATTCAGTAATGTTATGAAAGAAAGAATAATATATCTATCTAGAAAACCAGATAGAATAATATGGGCAGCCTCAAAAGTTGGGTTATATTCTATGAAAGAAGGATATGTAGTTCTAAGTCAATCCAATCATTCTTCACAACCTCAACGTGCCTTCAATTTTTGTTGGAATAGTAAATTCTTACCAAAAACAGGAAGTTTTGTGTGGATTTCCATTCAAAAAAGAATTTTAACTAGTGATTTCCTTGCTAAAATGAAGATTGCAGATCCATTCAAGTGTCCATTATGTGAAGAATAATTTGAAACAGCTAATCACCTGCTTCTACAGTGCAATTTTGCTAATCAGTGTTGGAATTTTATCAAAACAAAGTTAGAACTCTATAATCCTCTTCCAAATATGCTTTGGGACCTCCTTCAAAGTTGGTCGTTACTACACCAAACTTCATTTTTCACTTGAATTTGGAATATTGTCCCAACAATTGTTGTATGTCACATCTGGTGGGAAAGAAGCATGAGAATCTTTAGAAAAACAAAATCTCCAGTTGATTTATCAATATTGAAAATTGAAAAAGCAATATCGGAAGGGGTCAATACATGCATTCAGAAAGAGAAATTCACAAATTCATTATTCACAAATTGGGACAGTTATATTTTGAAGAATTGGAAGGGTATCAAGTTACCATTTGATAGTAGCCTGCTTAAAATCAATACCAATAAAGTTGACAGAAACTTAGTGAAATGGATCCCACCTCAAGAGGGCTTTGTTAAATTAAATTTTGATGGGGCATCTAAAGGTGAATCAAGAGTCAGGGGTAGGTATATGTATCGGAAAGTCATCAAGGAATAATTTGGTAGTCTCTTCATACCATTTAAAGCAAGGCACAAATAATAGTGCAAAAGCACAAGCATTATTGTTGGGTTTGGAATTGGCATCGCAATTGGAGATTTCAAATCTCCACATAGAGGGAGATTCTATGATAGTTATAAACACATGTAGAGAAATAAAGGTTCAAAATTGGAATTTAAGTTATATACTACAAAAAGTATGGACACTGATAGATAAATTTCATGCCATTGTAATCTTACACTTATAGAGAAGGTAATAAGGTAGCTGAATTTCTTGCAAGTTTGGGGTGTGAGGCTAAGGAGATTAAGGTATTGCACAATACAACCCATTTAAATGATTTTCATCGATTGATTCATCTAATCAAACAAGAGACAAAATGAAATCATTCAGTTGAATGATTATACTTGCAAGTTGAAATTTTACCACACGAAGATCATAAGAAAATCAAGGAATTTTAGATTTTGTATTTCCCTCAGATCATCACTACTACTCGTGGGTATTTGGGCCTCTTTAGATATTCTTCTGTACCTAATTTGAGCTTTATTTTCTTACCATAAACTATGATTACCTACATCGTTGTATTGAAATTGTCATAACCTTAGCTCATTTAATCAGATAAAGGACACAAAATGGATCTTTTGTAGATGGACACTTGTCCATTTCTTTTATTTTCTTTAACATGTAATTGAAAAATAGGTTTTTGGGACCTGAATGCTACTCTTGCACTTCTAGGGTTTTTCACCTAAAATGATAGAGATTGGGTCCAAAAATGCTAATGTATCACTCAAATTAGGATGTGTTTGATGTGATATGATGTAAACGATTTAACTAAATGCAATATCTTAATCTAGCTGAATGGAAATGAATGCAAAAGTTCAATTACAACTATGTTTGAAAACACATTATGATATGCAAACAATGAAGTAAATGAAGAAATTATGCATATCATAAAGTATAGGGATAAATTTGAGTGCACTTGGATGAAATTTTAGCTTTCTGGAATGTTCTGGATGCTAGTGAAATTCACTAATTTTTCACAGTGGGACTCATTCACCTAGGGTGACGAATCAATCCACCTACTCGTGAAAAACTATCGGGAGTTGGTTTCTATCTCTCAAGATCTGAAATCTGACAAAACTAAAGTTTCTAGTCCTCAGGTGGGACTCATTTACCATAGGTGGAAAATCAGTCCTCTCCCAAATTTTTGAAAAACTAGGAGACAACTCTGCAACACCAGATCTAGGAATGTCTGCTTGTTGGGTTGCCGAAGTCAAATCTACAAAAAATAGACAAATAACTCTCTCCAAGCCTAATTTTTGACTCAAGTTGACTTGAATCACTTAGTTGACTTGAAAATCACTCTTCAACACCTAATAACCTATTAAATATGCAAACAAAAGGCTGCAAACAAACAAGCAAAAGGGGAAAAATGATCAGGGGTTAGTGAATAGGGGTTTTCCTTGGTCAAACCCTACTTTTGGTAATTAAACCCTTGAAAAGATAATGAAATGAAAGAGAAAGATAAAATAATAACATGCAAATGCTATCAACTTACCTAACCCTTGATAATGCAAATCTAAAGTAATGTCAATGGCTGCCTCAAAATGCTTGAATAGTTCTTGAATTGATGATGTAGAATGCTTGAATACTTGAAAATGTAGAATTGAATGGTTGAATGAGTGAGGAGATTGTAGGAGATGTAAAATGAGGTGAAAAGAACATATTTATACAATTCTTGTGCCTTAGTATCTATTCATACCTCATCACAGGCCAACATCAAATGATTTTCAATAAAATATCGAAAGGAAATTTGAAATATTTAGAATTTGGGGCCAAGGGGGACTCATTCGCCACCCATGGCGAATGGGTCCCACCTAGGACCTAAAAACATGTGTCAGGAAAAATGTTGTATTTAATTTTATTTGTCAGGATAACATTAAAAAATACACTTAATTAAGTCATGTGAGGGCATAAAGAGAGAAAATAAAGCATGGGAAGGGTGTAAGTAGTGAATATGTGCCTAGAAAAGTGTGAAAGCTTGTTACAAGACTACAAAACTTCAAAATAGGGCTTGCTGATGAGTGAAAAGGTGGTTTTTAGGTAAATTTCATTAAATAGAGTCTAGAAGAAATTAGAAATGTCTTACAACACTTCACAACACCTTCACAAGATGTCATTCTTTGAGTTTTAATACCTAAATAGGCATGTTCAAGCCATGTCACAACATAAAATCAAAGAAAAATAGTTACATCACCATGAAACAAGACCTAAAAGGCCATGAAAATGACAAGGGACCATTTTTCTATGACATAGTAATTTGTTTTAGGGTACTCATATTAATTTTTCTAGGAAGAAATTTAATGAAATTTGTAGGATAAAGACTTCACACGAGTTGAATGAACCCAACAAAGTAATCATTGTCCAATTGTAGTGGGAATTTTATTGAATAATTATTTTTTCATTATCTTAGTTTCAAGTAACTAAATTTGGCAAGGTTTGATAATGATTAACATTGTTCGTATGTAGTTCCAGCACAATTTTCACTAATTATCTCTAGCTCAAAGCTTAGGTCATTAGACAGAAAGAAGGAAATTCAAAAGTCATGTTCTCCTTTAGTAGCACATGACTGGTTAATTTTTTAAGCATGCAAGTAAGGCTGAATTTATTACTTCTATAGAAGCAAAGATTTTACATGAGTGAAGATGAGGTGAAAGTCTTGTCAATTCTTTGCTAGTTCATTTTCTAAAATTGCTCTAGCTATATTTTATTAGCCTTAAATAGTGACCAGCGTTACCTTGTTTCATCAAAAGTGAATTACCTTCTTCTACAAATCATTTGGGGTAAAAATGATAGTGTCTAAGCGTGTAAAAAGATAGCGACTGGGGGTGTAAAGGCTAGCCAAGATGATGACTCAACCATGGAACCTGAGAGTGAATTTCCCAATTAGGCAATGGGAGTGACCATTCGAAGAATGAATTTCACATGGAGATTTGTCGCTAATATTTAAAGTAGAATGCCCTAGAGTGGAGGAAGCAGTAAGATCAATATTTGGTGTAGAAATTGCGTGCCCCAGAGCTAGGTGCTTACTCTTCCCTTCTCAAGTATTGCTAATATTTTAATCAAATGTAATGGATCTTTTCCAATCCCTAGCTAAATTGGAAGCAATTGTGACAAAATTTGTAAAACCCTAGCTGTTGGATAATGATGACCTATTGCGTGCAGTGCAAGGTTATAACTTTTTTGCAAGGGATGGGTTTGTGGGGGATTTATATCCAAGGGATTACATAAAAAGATCATTAGGGTTATGAAGAAATTTTTGAAGCAGTTAGGCTTTCCTTACAATTTAGGAATGACAGTGTTATTTTGAAAGTCTTAAGGAAGAATAGTAAGAGAATTTGTACAACCATGGCATTTGACATTAAAGAGAAATACTACTCAATATCATTATTGCATGAGCATGCTCCTCACCCCCATATAAATCCACCATTAGGAGAATTGGCCAATGAGAATGTTTCGTTTGTGCCAATTGAAAGACAAACGAAATTAAAGGAAGGCCATAATGTTGCAATCTCTACCATTGGGGGACATCAAAGTTATTGTGCCAGGGCTCAACCAGTGCAGGAGGTGAAGAAAGTCAAAGAACTGCTAGTTGGATATGATTTTTTTGCTGATGATATGGGTTTGCAGGAAGTTCCCGAGGATCAAGATGAGAACTCTATTTAGGGTGGTGAATAAATGGAAGAATAATTGTTAGTGTTGTTAGGGTCTTCATTTTGGTATTTTGATCAATGCTCTGTGAATGTGCGAATCTGGTTTTAAATATTTTGTTGCTGCTAAATTTTGCAAGGGATCAATCTGTTGATAATATATTTTGTTGATCAGGTCTTGTAAGAAGAAAATTGGGTTTCTAGTTATTACAGTTAGCCAGAGAAACAGTGAATGTTTTTTAGCTTTATAGAATTAGATAGGTGAATTATGATCAGGATTAGTCCAAAAATTTTGTAAACTCATGGTATGGATCTCCATTGTCAGGATTATTTGTATGAACTATATCTTTGTTGGGATTATTTGCACGAACTATATCTTTTTGGGCTATAACTGGAGGTTTTCTTCCTAGTTCGTTCTTGGAGCTATGCCCATCTGAACCAGGATTTTGTATAATCTTGTTATTATATAAATAATATTATAGTGATCTACCACTTTTGATTAAAAAAACTATTTAATTAATGTCTACATGATTTAACATGATTGATTTTATCTAATGTAATTTAACATATTTTGGCTTCACTTTAGATACAACATTGTTGAATTAAAGAGAATATGTTAAATTAGATACACCTATAACTCATATAATGATTGAACTTAACATACCACTATGGTGAATAGAATGAAACCTAAAGTAATTATAAAATTAACTTAAATAATTACCTTAGTGTTCAAGACAAACACATGATCAGTTGTCAAGAATGAAGCAATGTGAAAGTTATTTGGAATGAAATCAAATAACTTTAGACAACACTGCTTTATTAATCATATTATTCAAAGAGATTAGAGATAATACTAGCATAGATATGCAGCATTAATAGGTTCCTTAAGGGTTGTTCCATCGAGTTTTGTTAAGACATAGTGCTAGACCCATAACTGGTATCAACTATATAAGGTCCCAACCAATTAGGGATGAATTTATCTTTGTCTTCATGGTCAGCATTAGTATTATGTTGATTCTCATAAAGAATGAAATCACCCTTATGGAACATTCAAAGAATAACACGAGTATTGTGTTTTCATTGTAATTGTTTAATGTATGCTTGGAGGTGCTCAAGATCATTAATGCACTTTTCATCAAGCATTTCAAGCCGGTACAATTGTTGGTCTTTATAAGTGGCATCATCAATAAGGTCTTGAAGAGCAATTTGCGGCATAGGAATTTCTAACTCCAAGGGCACGATCACATTAGTGCCATAAACAAGGTTATAAGGTGTAGTTCCTGTAGATAATCAAACACTTGTTTTATAAGCCCAAAGTACATAATGTAATTATGTATGCCAATCCTTATGATGTTTGCTAATAGTTTTCTTTAGGAATTGTTCTAGAATCTTATTAGTGCTCTTAGCTTGTCCATTGGATTGCGGATAATATGCTATAAAAAATTGATGTTGGATATTGAATGTTTCAAGAAATTTCTTTACTTCATTATTCTTAAATGGGGTTCCATTGTCTAAAACTATTGCGGAAGGAAGGAAAAATTGAGCAATTATGTGTTCCAATATGAAATGAAAAATTACTTCATCTTTTGTAGGTTGAAGAGGAATAGCTTCCACCCATTTCATGAAATAGTTTGTTACAGTTATTATAAATGTATGTTCGGTAGAAGAGGGAGGTGAAATTTTTCCAATAAGATTCAATCCCCATACTAAAAATAACCAAATGGGAATTTGGGCATGAAGCTCAGAAGTAGGAGAATATATCAAATTGCTATGTTCTTGACATTTATGACATTGTTTAACGCAAGCAAAATAGTATTTCTCCATATGTCTCCAATAATATCCCATAAAAATGAGTTTTTGCACTAAGGACCATCCTCCAAAATGACCTCCAAAGGCACTAGCATGAGCCTGCTCAAGGGCTATAGGAATTTCAGAATCCTTAAGACACATTACTAAGAGACCATTGAAAGATTTTCTATATAATACATCAGCAAGGATCACGTATTTGGCTACTAGTTTGCGTAAATGATTTTGAGTGTTTGTCATTGCAGGCTCAAGAATGGTACCATCTTTTAAATAATTATATATTGTGTCATACCATTCTCACTAGTCTTCTTTGATTGTAGTTAAAATGTCTTTGAAGCAAGTGTCAATTGAAGGTTTCATGATAGGGTGAATAAAAAAGGTGAAGTCTATTGAATGATCATGTGGGGATATAAGAGAGGTTACACTCGCCATTGCATCTACATGTCAATTGTCTTTTCGTGGGATGTTATCAATGGTGAATGATTGAAAATTATCTAATAGTTTCATTGTGAGGTCCTTGTATTTTGATAAATTTTCATGTTTAGCTTGATATGTCCCTATGATTTGTTTGATTACTAATTGTGAATCACCAAAGATCTTGATATGTTTAGCATTCATGGTTAAAGCAGTTCACAATCCAATGATTAATGCCTCATACTTAGTTGTGTTATTTGTACATAGGAAATTTAATCGATAGGAAAAGGAGATAGGATTTTCATCGGGTGGAAGTAATACCACTCCAACATCGGAACTTGTTTTATACTTAGATCCATCAAAATATAATTCCCACATTTTAGCATTAGTAGTCAAGACACTATCATCAAGAAAGTTGTGATCAGGTAAAGCGAGAGGAGAAGGGGCATCAACTAAGTGATCGGTTAAGTCTTGTCTTTTGATTTCTTTTTGGGAAACAAAATTAAGGTCAAACTCAATTAACAACATCACCCACTTAGCTAAGCATCCATATAAGTTAGTTTTATTAAAAATATGCTTAAGGGGATCAAATTTTGTTATGAATTGTATTTCAGCATTTAGTAAATAATGTTGCAATTTACTAGTAGCGAATACAAGGGCTAAACTTTATTTTTCAATTATTGAATATCGAGTTTCATAATCAATTAAAGTTAGACTAATGTAATAAATAGGATGCTCTTTTCCATGATTGTCTTGTTAAACCAACAAGGTTGCAAGAGCATGGGTTGATGTGGTTATGTATAGGATAAATAGTTTGTTTGGCACAACAGGTTGTAAAATAGGTGAAGTTGCAAGGTATTCATTTAAACTCTCAAAAGCTTGTTTGCAATCCTCATCCCAATCAAAAGGTACATCCTTTTTGAGGAGATGCATGAAGGGTAATGTGTAATCAACTAAAGATGCAACAAAAAGATGAATAGCTTGAATTCAGCCTTGTAACGTGCGTAATTGCAAAATATTCTTAGGAGGTGGCATGTTAAGAATGGAATCAATTTTCTTTTTGTCCACCTTAATGCCTTTGTGAGATATGACAAACCCCAAAAGTTTACCAATATCTATGCAAAAGACACACTTTTTTATATTTAATCAAATATTATATTTGCATATTCGTTCGAAGATTTTCTTAAGAACATTTACATTGTCTTATCTTGTTAAGGATTTAGCAAGGATGTCATCAACATAATCTTCTGAAATTTTATGTATGTAATTGTAGACATGCAAAATTAGCATCATGCATTTAACTAATTCATATTCATCCATTCATCAAATAAATCTAGTTCATTAAATTCAATCTCTAAAGTCCCCCATTTAAATTAAATAAATTAATCTTTAATCATCCCCTTTAGCTAAATAAATCAAATATTTATTTAACTAAATCTTTATCATTTTCCATCTCCTTTTTTATTTAGTTTAATCCATCAATCTAAAGCAAGAAGTTCAAATCACCTAATCTTCACTTAAGCTAACCAAATCATGGTTAATGTTAATGTAATGCAAGTCTCATCCTCTAGCTTTTCCCACTTGCACAAACAAATTATTTAATTCATTTAATAAATCTTCATTTTCCATCAACATGGCATAAAAAATAGAATATTCCCCCATTTCAAATCTCCCTCCAAGTAGACTTGTCCCTTCTAGCATAGCATTAATTCTCCTCTTACATGTCCCCCACTAGGAATTTAAGACCCCTTCTTCTCCCTCCAACAAGCCAAATTTGAAATTTGAAAAGGCCACCTAATGTCATTTATTGACGCATTCCTCAAAACTTGCACATCCTTGGGCCATTCACATAGTGACAAGTGGCTCCTTGTCATTGGCTCAAGATTAGTCCCACATTCACCCATTTTGCATGTCTCTCCATCATTCTCTCCTATAAATAGAGAAGTCATCCTTTGCATTTGAAAATCCACAATCCACAATTCATGCAAAGTTATTCTCTTCACATTGAGAGCTAATTTTTTCCACTTCATCTTCAAGGAATTTTATTATTGAGCTTGCCAAGGGTTGGGAAAGGGTCACTTTTCACAACAAAGTGACACCAATCCACTATGGAATAGGTGTGCATTTGTTCTTCCAATTAGTTTTTTTTGTTATCTTGTTTGAGAGGCATTATGCATTATTTCATAGGAGAATTTAGTAAGTTTGCATGAACCTTTGTTATGGAGTTTAGAATGTATGCAAATTTTATTGGTGCTCACAGTAATCATGAAATATGAAGTTCATTGCTCATTTATAAGTTGCACCGACATTCTTTAAATCGAAGGACATCACGACCCAACAAAATGTTCCCAAAATAGTTGTAAATGCAATTTTGTGTTGATCTTGAGGATTAATAAAGATTTGATTATAACCAAAAAATGCATCCATGAATGACAACAAAGCATGTCTAGTAGTTGAATCCATGATCATGTCAATATTAGGAATTGGAGAGTTGTCTTTTAAAGAAGCTTTATTCAAGTCACAAAAAATCCATACATACCCTAATACGATTATTGGGTTTGACAATTGTGACAATGTTTGAGATCCAAGGAGAATAATCAATAGGTTGGATGAAGCTTGTATCAAGGAGTTTTTCAAGCTCTGCTTTAATATGCAAGGCTACGTTAGGGTGCATTTTCCGTATCTTTTGGTGAACGGGTTTAGCATTTTTAGTGAGAACGATGCTATGTGTCACAATTTTCAGGTAAATTCCTGGCATATTACAATATTTCCAAGAACTTTTTTTAGGAAAATTGTGAAGTAAAGTTGTAGTGTCCTCTTGTTCTTCACTATCAAGGCATTTTCCAATCTTAATAACTTTGTCTTTATCATCAATGTCCATTAGCACATCAATTGTATCTCCTAAAGGGAGTGCATTGGATTTAGGAACTTTAGAATCATATATGGTTCTTAGGTGATGTCACTATAATTTTGCTTAGTAATTATCAAAGTGTAAATAATGTGTTTCATGGGAGTAGTAGGGGATATGATCATAAGGCTGGGTATGTCTTGAGGATCATGATGGGCCAAAACATGGCAATAATATGGGTATGTGGCCTATAGATATATTTTACCGAGGTGAATTGAAACAATAAGGGTTTTTAAAGAGATTCTCAGCTTTCCCTTAGATATAAATTATACTTTTCTTTGAATTTAATGGTATTTGTTGTTTAACACCATTCAAGAATTACGACTAAAGTCCTAATTGATAAGGGTGGATTAGAAAAACATCTATAGCTTTCCAAGCAGAATTATATCATTTTTTTTAATCCAAAACATGTGTCACATTCACAATGCTTACGTGCCACCTGGAGTTTAAAATGAAAAATTAATTTCATGAAGTTTTGTGAAGTTAAGGTGAGGTGAGACATATGAGTTTTTTTATATTTTAAAAAATTTGTAATAAAATTCATAATTAATTATTTGCTTGGAAAAAATTACAAAAAATATGCAAAAGAAATATTCATCACATCAGGGCATAGGTTCTCTGCTTATATCTAGAATATTATAAAAATATTATCTTTTATTGTGGTTAGAGATTGGTTAGGCAGGACATGTAAAATCTTATTTTTTTCTTTGATTTAAGTACCATTGAGGCATTGTGAAATTTCAAATTTTTCACCAAAATAAGATTTTTTTCTTTTTTGTAAAGCAAACCCTGAAGTAGTTTAGAAACTACATTCAATTTTGCTACAAATTCTATTCTTACATATTTTTGAAATAATATAGATAAATTATTCAAATTTTTACGTCAAGTTGCCTAACTTTGATTTTTCTAAATTTTTGCCACTTAAGAGCTTGTTTTTTCCATGATGATCCTACACATACCCAAATCCTAACATTTTTTAAAGAGTTTCATCACTATCAACATACTACCATGATGGTGATAATTCCATATCAAGCAATTCAGGATGTTTGATTGTGAGTTTATGTTTTGGTTGACATGTAGTAATGTTGATGTTCAAAGATGGTCGTTGAGTAGCTTTTGTCGTCTTAGAAAAAGAATAAACCAATCCAATTTTTGTCTCTTGTGTATTAGGTTCTATAGGGACATGAATTCCTTGTTCATTCTTTCCACATCCTTTTCATGTATATCCCAATTGTTTCATAAGTTCATAACCCTTTCAATAAATTCATTCCATTTCTTTTAGATCAGGGAGAGGTTGATAATCTATCTCATCAAAATTTGTTGTGTATGTTGTATTTTCTTCCAAAGTAGAGGAGATAGATGTTTGAGAAGATTGTTCAAAATTTTGAGTTGACATGATGGTTGGTTATTCTAGTTTCTTATCTTTCTTTTGTGTGATTATGTATTTTCTCATAAATGAAGGTGTGAATTCTAAGTAGCCCCAATCATCACCAAATAATTTAGACACCCATTCCTCATCTTGTTGTTCAATTTCGATAAGTTCTATATAAGATGTTGGAATTAATGTTTTGAGAGGACTTGTAGTTCCTTTTTCAAGGTGCAAGCGACTTTCAGGCTCGGGGTCTATTTCAACTTGATAAATGTTGTTGTTATAGACATATTTCATTATATGATGAAGAGTCGAAGGAACTGCATTCATCTTATGAATCCATTGTCTGCCTAGAAGAAGATTATATGAAAGATCATAAGGCATGACATGAATAGGAGTTTGCATAGTAGCCACCCCAATCATAATAGGAAAAGTGATTACACCAAGCAATTGCTTTGTTGTATTGTCAAATCCTCGAATGGATAAGGAATCAGGTTTTATTTGTGATTTGTCAACACACAATCTATCAAGGAGATTCACACTACACACATTAAGGGCATAACCATTATCAATGAGGGTTCTTTTGATACCTATTCGATTGAATTGAGCAATTATCATAAAGGCTTCATTTTGTTTTCACAACTTTAAAGGAGGGAGCTCATGTTGATGGAAAGTAATGTTGAGATTATCCTTATTCATTCCATGTATTAAAGTAGCCACATCATTCAGAGTTGTACTTGGAGGAACCATAATTTTTTGTAAGGTTGTTTGAAGAATAGTGTGGTAATTTGGTGAATTCTGAAGTAAATCCCAAAGGGAAATCTTTGCAGGAATATTCTTTAATTGTTCAACAAGATCATACTCCTTTGTGTGTGAGGGAAAGCGAGGAGCACTAGGCGAATTAGGTAAAGGTAAAGAAGGTGGGGTTGGTTGCAATGGTTGAGGATTGTTTTGGGTATTATATGTATGAGAAAGAGTAATATTACTGGATTGCTAAAACGCATCAATTTTAGGTGGGTAAAGAGTAAATTCAGGTTTATTGGAAGGATGACGTTTATGCAAGGGTGGGTAAAGAATGAGTTGAGGTTGAATTACATTAACATACTTAGTTTTAGATTGTTCACAACAAACCCTAATGGATGAATTAAGTGAGATGAAGTCCTAGAGGGACTTATCTACCAATTCAAGGTCATCATGACTAAAAGGTTTGAGGGGTAAGTTATCATTAAGTATGTTATGTTGGTCATGGAAAAATTGAGATACATTAAGATTCATTGCTATAGGTTGGGAACAAAAAACCTTAGTGAATGGCTCATGCGAGATGAAGTCCTGAAGGGCTTCATCTAACAAGACAATGTCATTACTACTAAAACGTTTGTGGGATAGTTTATTGTCAATCGTTTGAGGCATTTCATGGAAAAGTTTAGAGGATCAAGTGAGTGAGATAAATTCCTAAATAAATTCATCTAACTTGTCTACAAAATCACTACTAAGAGGCTTGGATGAGATGGTATTTCCAAATTAAATCATTTGTTTGAAATGTTGGTTTCATGTTTCTATTTTTGTGTTTCTATGTATTGATAAATTTGATCTAAAAGAACTAGGAACTAATGCTGAAAATGAAACTTGAAAAAATCTAATACTATCCATAAATGCCATGAAAGGAAGGGATGCTTATGATTGAAATATAACATAAAGTAACTGAACTAAAACATAAAAGGGAACTCAAGGAAACAGAAAAGTGTAAAGCAATAAACTAAATTCTGGAAACACTAATTCCAAAATTGTAGTGTGATTAATTTTCCCAAGGTGGCGAATGAGTCCCAAGAGAGGTATTTTTAAATTTTTTCTAATTTTTTTGACTTTTCTGGATGTGCTCAAGTCTGTATAGTGTAGATAAAGACTGAAAATGTAGAATTTTTGGAATGATGCAATGAAATAAGATGCAATGATGACCTCTAAATGATAATTTCACTAATACAACTTTAAGAAGCCCTAGAATGCAAAAAAATGCAAAAGACAATTCAATGGAGTCCTAGGATTCAAATGCAAATAAAAATAAAAAAGATGTAATGTTCAATATGCAGGTTCACCAAAATGAACCAACAATTTTGGTGTTGTTCTATGGATTTCTCTTGCACTTTAGGATCTTTCACCTAAAAGGAGAGAGATATAACCCTAAAATTGAAGTGGTTCACTCAAATAAAGGATTGTATGATGTAATTAAGACTAAATGCAATGATGTAGATGAGTCTAAATGATGTAATTGACTAATTATTAATGCAAAACTAATGTAATATGCAATGTTTGAAAACATAGAGAGGTTTACAAAAAGCTTAAAAAGATGAACAAAAATGCAAATGAAACTAAACAGAAAGTTGTATTTTAGAATGTATGCACCTGTAAAGCTGAAGATGATTGGAAAACACTCTGAAAATCTAGTAAATCTAACTTTTATGTTGACTGGGACTCATTCGCCACCATGGGTGAATCAGTCCTAAGACAAGGTTTTCTTCCCAGAAACTAGTTTCTATTCACTAGGTATAAGGATCTACATCTAACTCTTAAATTGACTTCATGAGGGACTCATTCTCCATCCCTGGTGAATCATTCCATTTTCAATTTTCTACAAATTCAAATCTCTATTCTACACCTTGTCACATGTACAGTCCTTCTTGATGGAAACCTGAATCTAGATCTCGAAAAATTCTTGCAAAACAACTTAAAACTTGTTTTATAATAGGGGGTTTTGCTTGGTCAAACCCCTAGTTGGGTAATCAAACCTTAAATGGACAAAACTCTGCATAAAACTCTAGCCTTAAGTGTGTTAAAGACTAGGAAAGTCTAAAGTATGA